>JAVXUP010001522.1:0-221335 GCA_033070095.1 Escallonia herrerae
TACCATATTTTTCATCCCATCAAGGAGAGCATCATGGAGAGAGAGTAGAAAACCTAGTTCACAACCACTAATGTTATAACTTATATTAGCTACCATTAGCCCTATTCGATTCTTAACCGACAGTATGGCCGAAAGTGGTACAACAAGGGTTGTTCGTAAGGAAGATGCAAAGATTCTCGTATATGAAACGAAAAGACGGCGTAAAAACCCCTTATTTCGATAAAACAAATATCATGTCCTAAATCTCCTGTTTATCTTAGATCGTTACTTCAAAGTAACGAACATCACGTCAAAATCAAGATTATGTAATAATTTTTAATTGTTCTTTACACAAGTACCCAAAAACCCGGGGTATTACATTTATGGATTCCAAAATAGCATTTTTAGGCCGTCAAAATTAGGATTTTTTATGATTTTCAAAATTAGATTTTATTCAGACTTTGAAATTGGCGATTTTATTACGTGTTCTCATTTAGTTTTGGAATGTAAATATTATATTTTATTCAGACGTAATTCATGATAGATTTTTTTCTGGTTGAAAATGCTAACATGTGGTAACAAAGCCCTCTAGCATGGGTTTAAGGCTGATAATCGTTTGAGGCAAGTAATCTTTGATAGCATGTTAAGTTGCATAAGTATTGCCCAAAGTTTTTGGATTTACATAATTTCGTTGGGCTTTTATGTGAAGTTTTCAAAACTTATCCAACCTTTTCAAATGACAAATTAAATCAGAAATCAACAACTTTTTTTTAAATTATACCTTATTGAATGATATTTGGTGAAAACTGATATTGATTCTTGTACCACTTGTAATACCGATCACAAGAGTTCAAGATTTGTCAATTTTTGTTGACTAAATCGGAGGAAATACGAAATCCGAATGGACACTGTTCTTGGTTCCATAGTTTCCTAATGTCATCCCATTCTTCAGTGACTTCTCCGTCTTCGGTGATCCTCGAATTTTCTTGTGTGTGCTTAAATGGCAACCCGACGTTTGGTTGTTTGGGTCTTGGCCTATAATGGCCGCAATTGGCAACCCTTTTTAGGGTCCTTGCTGTGTGCTACCATTCCCGTATCATGAAAAAGATGACCAACAGCCTTTACATGACATGCTCACTCACGGGTCATGGAAAATGCCGTCAACACAGTTGACTCTTCGTTCTAAAAAATTTTACCGTGTGCCTTCCACTGTAATAATAATGTTAACAAACTACAAATATTTTTACTTATATTTATGGTGCATTGTATCACTGCCATATTTGCTTTGGGTTGAAATTTTATTTTGGCTATTTTGAGATTAAAAAAAGTAGTATAATAGTCGTATTCCCGACGTAAATAATTTGATCCAATTTTGAAATCCAAAAAATTTTGACAACATTTTTAACAAGAAATTCAATATAAAAAAAAATTTCTATTCTGGGGCTCTGCCCCACGAACCCTTGCTTTGGTGGCCTAGGTCAGATGTCCTTTGCCCCCCACCCCCCAATATTTGGACCCATTATCACTCTCCAGCAACATAAAATTTAACTTAATTTTTTACTTGCAATCACTATCTCTACGCATGGAACACAGACCGAATCCGGATTTACTTGATAAAATTAAGTTGATAATAACGCCTTAATTATTGTAGTCTATGTTTTGTGTTTTAATTACTGGTTGCAAAATAGATTGCAACATAATAGTCTGGGAACGAAGAAGGATTATTGTGTTGGCCTGAGCTAGATGGCATAACTTTTATCTAATAAATATTATAACCTTGATTGGTTGGTGACTCTAAACAAAGTGACTTTACTTTTAAAGTTTCATTTTTTGCTTATATTGGGAGCCTGAATGTTACAGAGATGACTAACTACGTGTTGCATTCTTTGAAATAAAAGAAAGATCTCACAACGACATACATTGCACCTGTCATATATAGGGATTTTTAGAGAGAACTAATTGTGTGTTGCATTATTGGAAACAAAGGAAAGATTATGATGACATGCCTTGACTCTTTTTTGTCTTATAATACCTGCATCATGCATGCCCATCTGCTGGCTGTTGAGCTAGTTGATGGCACAAAGTATAAAAAAAAATGGAAAGGAAGCATTGATTCTGCTTTAGGCTTCATAGACATTAACTTAGTTATCAAGAGCTAATAGCTAAGTGTGTTCTAGAGTGAAAAGGCCAAAACCGAAGATGCAGGTGTGGTTAATGTTATAACTAAAAATATGCCTCTAATAAGTGAATGACATGTGGTAGTTATAGCCCGTGGATAAACCTGGACATCTATCAATTCAGTACTTGCAATATTGGTATGGATAGAATCATAAAAGGATTCTAACTCAATCATCAAGGATAGTGATGTGATCCCCAAGGATCTTAACACGATCCTGATTGATCTGGCTTAAGGCCTAGCCATCAAGACTCACAAACCTATTGGGAGTTTTCCACCCATGACTATATAAAAGGGGCTACCCCCAGGTATGGAGACAACTTCACACATATACAATGTGTTCTATTGCTTGTCAAAGTTTCTACCATGTTAGCTGCACCCTGACTTAAGCATTGGAGAGTTCTCCTGCTGAAACCCCACCCAGCAGCCACTCAGTGTTCTGTCTTGCAAGTCCATTCTCTGGCTGTGGTTTCCGATCCAGTTTTTAGTGGCAACAGATTGACGCCATCCGTGGGACCACTACATGGAACATGGACAATCGTTCATCTTCCAGCGACTCTCCAAGTAATGTGTTCTATTGCTTGTCAGAGTTTCTACCATGTTAGCTGCACTCTGACTTAAGCATCGAAGAGTTCCCATGCCGGAACCCTACCGGCTGCCACTCCGTGTTCTGCCTTGCAGGTCTATTCTCTGGATGTGGTTCCCAATCTAGTATTTAGTAGCAATAGATTGGCGCCATTCGTGGGACCACTACAGGGAATATGGACAATGTTTCATCTTCCAGTGACTCTCCACTCAGTCGCTCTCAAAACTGCCATGCATGATCCAACAGCTCTCGTCGACTCAGTTGCTCTCCCGACCAATGTTCGACAACCTTGTATCGTCGCCCTGGTTCTGCAGAAGATGTTCATGTTAATGTAGCATCTACTACTCCTGAGTCAGGCAATAGATTCGAAGGAACCAATCCCTGATGTCAACTCTGAAGGATGGTGACCTTCGTCATTGTATAAACCGCCAACTGTTTAAAACACCCCATGCCGACCTTACAAGAGAAATCCATGTATTGAAACATGTCGTGAACACTCTCCAACAAACTCTCAACATGGCAGTGGCTCCTCTATCTGCCAATCATTCTCACCTAGATTCGAGCAATTTTTGTCTTCAACTCACTTGTAGGTCGAGCTATAGCCACAAGTATAAGTCGAAAGCTGATCCGACATACAAACCCAAAGAGAAAAGCGAAAAGCATACAACGAGGAGTGGATCATGCTACTGTCGCGGTCCATCGGTCGAGGATAGCACCAACTCCTCCTGAGAAGGTTGCCAGATTTGAAACCCCTCAAAGATCGCTTCATAAGCAAAAGACGCATGAGTACCGTTCCCAAGAATGAAACTCCTAAAAGGTTGTCCCCAAGTATCATTCTCAGGAATGATCTCCCTTGAGTGAAGAGTCTGGATATCAGTTATCCGAGGCGATAAAGAATGCCAAGCTACCACTCAACTTCTGAATGCCTCAGTGCAACCTTTATAATGGAAGTGGGGATCCTGGAGAACATGTTGCTCCTCCAGGTGTCGGATGCTGTCATGTGCAAAGCCTTCCCTACCACATTACGAAAGGCTACACATGCATGGTTTAAATCACTACAGCCAAAGTCCATACACTCATTCGCCCAACTGTCAGATCTCTTTAAGAAGCACTTTGTGAGTAGTCACTCGTGAAGAAAGAACTCGACGAGCCTACTTAATATAGTACAGGAAAAGAATGAGTCCTTAGTCCATTATCTTGGATGATTCAATGCGGTGGCTTTGGAAGTTAATAATCTGGATGAGTCTATCAAGTATAATGTATTCCTTCGAGGCCTCCACCCACCTCTAAGTTTGCATTCTCCGTCAACAAGAGCCTTCTAGGGAATATGAGAACTTTTTCTGAGAAGGCTAATAAGTATATTCAGGCTGAAGAATACCTGGAGACCCAAAGAGGGTGATGGGGGGAAGGCAAGGAGGAACAAGGGAAAAGACCACGTGAACTGAGTCCCCAAGGAAAAAAAAGGTGAAATGCTCCAAGCTTGACGAACAACATCCCAAAGACCTATTCACCCTGGAGAACCTGACACCCTTCAATGCCAGACCATCACAGATATTACACGAGATCAAAGATAATGAAGCTTTCAAATGTCTAGAGAAGATGAGATCTCGGGCGAGCAAAAGGAATAAGGACTTGTGGTGCCACTTTCACAATGACCACGACCATACAACTGATGACTGTGGATCACTCAAGTGAGCAATCAAAGCCCTTATCAAGCATGGCAAGTTGAGGAAATATGTGGCATCGAAGGAAGGTCAAAAAGAGATAACCCTGGCCACTGAAGAAAGAGAAGAATAGGAAGAGAATGTGGGCATAATCAATACCATCTTAAGGGGCATGGTAGCAGGAGGCTCGTCTGGACAAGCTCGAAAAGCATACGCTAGGGAGGTGTGTATAACGAGCTAGCCCCCGAGCAAGAAACAAAAGACAGTGCCCATGCCCACCATCTCTTTTTCGGATGATGATATAAGAGATATAAGGACTCCTCATGATGACCCGTTAGTCATCACCATCAAAGCTGGGAATTTTGATGTGAAGCGTGTATTGGTCGATAACGGAAGTTCAGCAGAAGTCTTATTCTATTATGCGTTCATGAAGATGAACATCCTGACAGATCACCTCCAAAAGATGGATACACTATTGTACGAATTCTCTATCACCCGGTTACAGTCGAAGGTGCTATCGCACTTCCCATTCTAGTGGGGACACCCCCAGTGCAAGCTAATCTGATGCTTGATTTTGTGGTAGTACGGGTCCCTTCGCATACAACACCATACTTGGACGACCTGCACAGAATTAGTTATGAGTCGTGGTATCAACCTATCGCCTCAAAATAAAGTTCCCAATGGAACAGGGGATCAAAGATGTTAAAGGAGACCAGACCATGGCTTGACAGTGCTATACAACTTCATGCCGATGAAAGAATAAGAAATCACTCATTATTGAAGATCTCCGGGGTGGTACTAAGATGCAAAGGGGCAAACCAGTCGAGGATCTCATGAGCATTGAAATATATACCAGAGAGAAAGAAAAGACGATTCGGATAGGTTTAACCCTCAAGGAAGACACTAAGCTCAAGCTTGTTGACCTATTACGAACATATGCAAACATCTTCGTATGGACAGCAACAGACATGCATGGGATCAATCCTGAAATTATCACACACCAGCTCAATGTCGATCCGTCTAATAAGCCTGTCACGCAGAAAAAGAGAAATTTTGCACCCGGGAGACAGGAAAAGATTGAAGAAAAGGTGGACAAACTCTTAGCCGCGGGCTTCATTAAAGAGATTCACTATCCAGATTGGATCGTCAATGTTGTTATGGTTCCAAAACCAGGCGACAGGTGACGAATATGTATTGATTTCACGAATCTCAACAAAGCCTACTCGAAGGATAGCTATCATCTCTTGAGGATTGACATTCTTATTAACGCCACTTTAGGCCATGAACTGCTCAGTTTTATGGATGCATACTCTGGGTCTAACCAGATTATGATGCAATAGGATGATGTTTCCAAAACTTTGTTCATCACTGAGAAAGGGCTATACTGTTACAAAGTAATGCCCTTTGGACTTAAGAACTCTGGGGCAACTTTCCAGCGCGTGGTGAATATGATCTTTCGTGACTTTATTGAAAAGAACATGGAGGTATACTTGGACAATATGCTCTTCAAGAGTGTCAAGGGTGAACTTCATGTAGAAGACCTTAAGGAAACCTTTGACATCCTTAGGAAGTACAAGATGAAGTTGAATCTGCTCAAGTGTGCATTTGGGGTTGCGTCAGGGAAGTTCTTAGGCTTCATGGTCTCTCAGTGTGGAATTGAAGCAAACCCAGAGAAAATTAAGGCCATTCAAGTGATGACGTCCCCGAAGACCATTAAGCAAGTGCAAGAGCTGATGGGTCAAGTTACAGCTCTGGGATAGTTTATGGCTAGATCAATTGAACAATGTTTATCATTTTTCAAAGCCATCAGGAAAACAAAGGACTTTGCCTGGATTGAGGATTGTCAGAAATCTTTCGAGGAACTTAAGACATATCTAAGTTTTTCCCCTTTGCTCTCCAAGCCACTTCTGGGAAAATATTTGTTCCTATATCTCTCTCTTAGCGAGGTTGCCGTCAAAGCCGTTTTGGTTAGAGAGGAGAACGGGATCCAAAAGCCAATCTACTATGTCAGGAAGGTCTTACAGGACTAGAACACAAGATACCCAAAGATTGACAAAGTAGCGCTAGTCCTCATCATGTTTGCAAGGCGCCTCTGACTCTATATCCAGTCCCATACCATTGTGGTTTTAACGGATCAACCCTTAGAAAGGTCCTGCAGAGCCCCGAGGCGTCAGGAAGACTGGTAAATTGGTCAGTAGAATTAGAAGAATTTGATATCCAGTACAGGCCGCGCACTGCGATCAAGGCTCAAGCCTTGGCATACTTCATCATTGAATTTATGTTACCTGAAGACCCTCCGCAGCTAGTGATTTTCGAAGTCCATGAACCTTGGAATCTTTATGTGGATGGCTTTTCGACCGTTGGTAGCAGTGGTGCAAGAATTATCCTCATCAGCCCAGAGAGTTTCGTTGTTGAGTATGCACTCCGGTTTGGGTTTCAAGCCTCAAACAATGAAGCAGAATATGAGGCTCTAAAACTAACGGGGATAAGGTTAGCACACGCTTTAAAGGTGGACTCTCTATCAATACATAGTGATTCATAGTTGGTGGTCAACCATGTCTTGGGAGAATACGAAGCTAGAGACGAAAGAATGATTCAGTATCTCTAGCTAGTTAAGACGTTGGCGTGTTAAGACGTTGGCATCAAGGTTCAAGAACTTCATCATTCTCCAGATTCCCCAGGATCAAAACACACAGGCAGACGTACTGTCAAGGCTCACATCCATAGAAATCACAGAGGTCCCACGCACTGTTTACATCAAACTTCTCAAAGAGCAAGGTATTAGCCCTAAGGCTGATATTGAGGTGGTAGATCAAGAACCATATTGGATGGATCCTATCATTAAGTATCTCTCTACAGGAGAGGTACTCAATAAAAGACATGAGGCGCAAAATCTCTGTGTCAAAGCTGCTTGATATGCCTCAGTAGAAGGGGTCTTGTACAAAAAGTCTTTTAGCCTTCCTTATCTCAGATGCTTGTGTCTGTCGGAGTCTTTATATACGCTACAAGAAGTACATGAAGGGATATGTGGACAACACCTTAGAGGAAGGAGTTTGGCTCAAAAAATCCTAAGGCAAGGGTATTACTGGCTGACGATGCAGAAAGATGCGATCAGGTTCACACAAAGGTGTGACAAGTGTCAAAAATTCGCCCCAGTATCACACATCCCAGTCGCTTCTCTCAGCTTGGTGGTCTCCTAATTCCTTTTGTCATGTGGGGATTGGATATACTGGGACCATTTCCATTGACGTCTGGCCAACGACAACTCGTGATAATGGCAATTGATTACTTCACAAAATGGACCGAGGCAGAAGCTTTAGAACCATCACATCAGCCAAGTGTGAAGATTTTTTTCTGGCTTTGGAGTACCAAGGGCTCTTGTTGTTGACAATGGGAAATAGTTTGATAACAATAACTTTCAAACCTTCTGCACAAACCTTTCGATTGATCTTCGTTTTACTTCCGTTGCTCATCCACAATCCAATGGCCAAACGAAAAAAATGAATTGAAGCATTTTACAAGGCCTCAAGAAGAAGTTAGATAATACTAAATGGGTATGGGTTGATGAACTCCCAAAGGTGTTGTGGGCATACCCCACACGACTCCACATTCTGTCACGGGAAACACCTTTCCAACTTTGCTTTGGGACAGAGGCGATGTTACCTGTTGAGGTGGGAATCCCAACAGTACGGGCACTATACTTCAACGAAGAAGATAGGGAAGCTGGCCTCCATGAGAATCTTGATCTAGTAAAGGAAGTTCGGGCCCAAGCCTATGAACGCTCCCTTGTTATAAAATAGGGCTGCGCGCTATTTTAATCGGAGGGTTTGCTTCAAGTAGTTTCAAGTTGGGGATTTGGTTCTTCTCATGTTAGAAGTATTTGATCCTAAGTCAGTAGCGGGAAACTTGTCCCCAAATTGGGAAGGGCCTCACGTGTCGTAAAGGTACTTAAGCCAGGTGCTTATGCATTAGGGACACTTTCTAGAGACCCAATCCCTCGTACATGGAATTCTGATAACTTGCAGAAATATTATCAGTAGCATCTTGCCCCAAGGCAAGACACTCCTTTTTTGGGGGGCAAGGGGCTCAGACCTTCCCAAGTTCTAGTAAAAAGTTTAGGAAATTTTACTTTTCTAGAAAAGTCTTTAATGGCTTGACGAATAAATGGGTCGTTACTGATCCAGTACGTACTTTATTTTGCTCGAGCAATAAAGTTGTTTTCCTAAGCATAATTGTTATGTTTTGCATGGATAAGTCAGCAAAATTCATCTCGTTTATAATGAAGCGAAAGGGATCAAAGTATCTGCCCGAGCAAAATTCTTCCCATACACTCTGCCCGAACAGGGTTTCGAATTTATCTCCCATTTGCTCAGACTAAACACAAGGACGAACAAAGCATCTGCTTGAGCAGAATCCGTCCGAACACTCTGCCCGAGCAGAGTGCCAAGAACAGTTCATATCATGTTCGGACAAAGGCATCTGCCTGAGCAGATGACGTCCGAGCACTCTGCCCGAACAGAACGCCAAACTTCATCTCATTTGTGCCAAAATGAAATGTAAGGAGAATATGGCCTCTGCCCAAGTAGAAGGTCGATGGTTTAGCTATAGATCTAACCCATGAAGCAGCGAGGTGTTTATGGGGACGTCATTACTCCACCCAACTTTGCTACTTTGAAATCTGGCCAAGCGAGGGTGCGGGGCTTTTTTGCCATCTCTTAAGTAATGAATAAGAGTTTGTGTCAAAGTAAAACAGATAATGATATGTGTATGGTATAAACCAAATAAACACGTAGTAATATGAGCAAAAAACAAATGCCATGAACAAAATTCCCTCTAAAGAGGGTGATATGTAAGATGAAGTTCTTACAAGCCCTTGGAAGGGAATTCAGAGTAATTAGTCTAAAAAATACAAAGAAAGCCTAGGAACATGAGGTCAACATCTAGGTCTTGGGGGTAGCGCCCAATTGACTATCCTTCGTTGCCTAAGAGGTAGCATCCCCCACTTCAGAAGGCGCGACTGTTTCTCCAGATGGGGACCCAATAGCTGGCATCACAAAGTCGTCTAAGGGGATGTCGAGAAAAATGATGGGCAAACATCTCCTTGGCTTTCAAAAAGCCCATCTCGTAGATCTTTGGACCGTTATTAGTGCGCCTCTTAAGCAATTCGTCCCCTGCGTTTCCATCGAGGAAGCCTTGGATCTCTGGCCTCCAATATCTTCCTCTTAGCCTTCTCCAATCTTTTTTAAAGGGTTTCAACTTGAGCAAGAAGATCAGCCTCGCGCTTGGTCAGCTCCTCCCACGTCGGATGGCTTCTTCATCTTGGGCAACAGCATCCATTTTCTCTTTGCTTTCCAAAGCTGCCACCTCCCTGGCCATCTCAAAGTGTGATAGCATCTGAGATCCACAGGCATACATATGAAGGATAAGATTAAACGATTAATTGAATGAAGGTCAAAATAAATGGAAACAAGTATGAACCAACCCTTATCGAGTACACAACCTGAGCAAAGGTGAGTGAACAAACCCTTACCGAGTACATAGCTTGGGCAAAGGAACATGCAAAAGACTCATGAGTCTGGTTCACAAGTATCTCTGATGTTGCTCGAAAATCTGACTGTTTGGCATCCCCATGTTGCCTTGCCTAATAGTCCATCAGGGATAAAAGATGGGATCTTCTTTGATAGACACTCCTTCGATAGCTCGAGAATGTGGCTCAAGGAGAGTACCCTTACCCTTTTTGGAATAAGGGGCACTTCAACGGCCGATAGTTTCTCCTTTCTTTTTCCCTTCGCCTTCTAGAGTGCACCTAAAAAGCCTATCTTCTTTCCACTGCCACTAGCCATTTCTGCATAAAGACAAGAGCATAATTAGTGTTAGAAGAAGGAATAAGAAGACTGAATTCAAAACACCCAAAAACTCCTATCAAAGCAAACCTAGTGGTGCAGTTTCAGTGAAAGAAGTGCTAGGGGCGGCAAGAGGGGCAGGATTGACCGGAAGATCAACTGGTATAGGTTTATGAGGGATAATCTTTCCATACTCTAATTGTTGTTCTGTCAGAGGCTCGTCAATGGAAAGACCACCCCGGAGTTTTATGTGACTGAGAATGTGCTTTGTTAAGGTATCTGGAAGGGGCCTATTCTTGTTTTCAAAATCTTTACAAAAAGCATTCTATGTCTTCTCGTGGGAGGTTGGAGCTCGTCCAGTGGACGAAGAAGAACTACTGTTAATAACTTCTTCAGAAGAAGTTACGCTATCAGAAGTCTCCTACGTATTCATTATCCACGAATTTGAAACTATAAAGATTAAAATGATGAATACAAAGAGGAGAAGATGGAAGAACTTATTTAATGCAGGGAAAAATGCTTCCAACTTTTGAGCAAGGTGAAAAATGAAGTGAGATTACCCCTTTTATAAAGAGCTCTTCTGTTACTGACTCTTGGGACGCTCAACGGTGCGTTTTCCTCTTACATGGTACAATCTCAAAGTAGGGAAATTTGAATTTCCCGCCTATGGCATTTATTACAAAGAAACGTGGAGGAAGAACAAGCATATGCCCTGGCAAAATTCTGTCCGACCCATTCTTCTTGGCAATGCCCAAGCAGAATGCTGTCCGACCCATTCTTCTTGGCAAGGCATCTGCCCAAGCAGAATGCTGTCCGACCACTCTACCCGAGCAAAGTGCCAAGGATGGTCCACATTCTGCTCGACAAGGCATCTGCCCCAGCAGATTGCTTGTCTGAGCACTCTGCCCGAGCAGAGTGCCAAGGATGGTCTCCATTCTACTCGGCAAGGAATCTGCCCGAGCAGAATACTGTTCGAGCACTTTTCTTGAACAGAGTGCCAAGGATGGTCCCAAATTTTCCGGTAAGGCATTTGCCTGAGCAGACTATTTTAAAGCTCTTTTCCCTCATTTTCTTACCCACCATCATCAACCTGTCTCAAGAAATACAAAAAAACCACAAACACACAAAATTCTTAACCATAACACGAAGCCGTAAACGCATTCCCTTTCATAAACAAATGAGATCAAATTCATAAACACAAAAATAAATGTTTACATTGTCATTCGGCGCCGAATTTATAATATCTATAACTAGTCTAGGTCATTCGCTACGAATTTGCCAAGCTATCCTATATCTAAAGTTTTCTACGTCATCTTCGCTCCAGATAGTTGCCTTGAGGCTCTCCCTCTAACCAATGTAGTCCATGTACATCAAGATGAAGACACCACAGTCCAAATGATTAGCTTGCATGAGCCTCCGTTTCTTCAATCGAACTTCAAGATTCGGCTTCGCTGGTACTTGTTGTCCACGGAGAGATTGGACCATGGCACAAAACAGATCCTGTGGATAAATAAAAACAGTGTAATCTATGAGATAACAATTACATTAAGCAAATTAAGAAATAGAAAAACTCTAAAAAAAATCAAAAGATTACCATAGCATCCAATTGCGCCCTGAAAAGTTCCTTCACGGGCATCATTTTGGCATCGTTGTGGAGACTGTCCAGGATTGATATGACCATATTTTATGGTTCATAGAAAACCAAGTACTAGTGGGACCCCCCAAAAAGGGTAATAGGAAGACGTTTGCATCACGAGCGCTCACCTGATTCAACTTATACTCAAACCATGCAGTGAGCGAACTAGGCTACGGCCAATAGAGCAAGCTTTTCCTCCTGTTCCCATTCTCCATAAAGCATGCCATGAAAAAGTGCATCCATAAAAAATAACGGGATACGCTCTCCCCCTATCCCTTTCTCGACGCATCAAAAGTTTGCCATAGGCAATCATAACAGTATCTTCCAACCAACGACCTGGACCTAGGGTGGACATTCCGTCCCACGAGACATAGTAATCCATATTATTGGGGCAGTTCACACCATTTTTCAATCGTAGCTGGGGGGCTCGCTAAAGTAACATTGTTGGATTAGAGCACGTTTTGTCGGCTTTAGAGGCTTCAATGGATGTCCTTTGAGATAAGCGTGAATGACGCCGAGGGGGGGGATCGACTGGGGGATATTGGCCTCTGGGGGGGTCGATGGGGGGATATTGTCCTCCTTGAGGCTCTTCGAGTATCCTAAGGCTGGAAGGTCCTGCCTAAGGGACCAGTGGCAGTGACTCGGAGAGATTGAAGTTTGCAAAGTCAAAGTCTTATGTGACTTGGCTTCGAGAGAGTGATATAACTTCTGAGTCCCCAAACAAAGAAAATGAGAGACCACTGAACTCGTCCCAATGAGCCATTTCCATACCAGATGGCGGCGCCCAAGCACCACCCATCCTAACTACAGAGGGACCACCAACTCCCTCGCTCACCTTCGAAGTTTGCCCTGAGGGATCACGTATCCCTCACTCACATGGGGAGGCTGCCACCCAGGATAATCCATTCTCGGGCTCACGCACGAAGGCTATCCCGTATAGCGGCTCATAAACTCCCCGCAACCATGCGCCAATATCTCAGCATGGGAGTGAAGATCCGCTCCCATGGCATCCAGCAGATCCTTCCGTTTACTCAGCTTCTTAAAGAAGGCGAGCAAGGCATCAACCAACATCCAAGTAGATAATAAGTAACTTCAAACACGAATGAGATTGAATGCAAAACTACGGGGTCAAATTCAATTGAAAGCATCATAAACTTACGAGCTCAAATGTCATATGCTCATCGATTTGACCCCTAGGGTGGTACTTCTACCCTCTTGTCCACCTTATTGGGCTATTCTCTTTCGGGTGATGCAGTAGTACCACCCAAGATACTGCTCAATGCTGACCACAGGGTCAGGCTCCGACACAATGGTTGTCAGTGTGTCTTTCCAAGAACCCAATTGTTCAATTTTGGCAGCACAATTCGATCATATTCACCTGGCCAAACAGTGGGACATCCGACGGGTTCCTATTAATCCTCATATCTGGGGCATCGGCTGGCAACCCCTACAGGCAATCAAAATGGCGCATTGCGCGATTTGGTAGTTGCCACTTCATGATCTCGAAGTGGATTAGGGGTGTGCGTTGCAACCCAGATAGCGTGAAGACGAAAGACTTTGCCACCTGTCCCGTCAAACATTTGTACGGCGCCCAACGCATTTGGCCCGGAGATAGCGAGTTAAACTCCCACCGATAGAACATAATGTTGTGATGGGGATCATCTCTTCTCTCCTCGGGTAGTGGTCTCCTTCCAACTGTACTCCCAAGCACACAACTGATGCCAAACATTATTGGTTCCCTTCTTACGGATGGGTGCGCCGACGAAAATGTGCTCATAAGACCACACTTAAGAACAAAGACAAATTAGGGTCGTATCGTCAAAATTTATTGTGCCCAGGCTAATAAAAATATTGAAAACGTAATTACAAAGAGTTATATGATTCACCTACTACAATGAGAGACATGCACATATAGCTTTGGAGTCGGGCCTCGTTGCCTTGTGTAATGCTCGATACAAGTATGTAAGAGTTGCTGCACCCCATGCATACTCCCCAACCTATTGCAAGTTACCCAACAACGTTAAATATTTTGTTTGAACTGTATTCTTCAATGTCGTTGGGAATAGAATTTCCCCCATCACCCACAATAGGAAGGCCTTTGTGTGCAGCACAAGCATCTCCTCCGTGTAGTACTCCGGTAGAACCCCGAAGTTTTCTACCAACCACCTCAACTTTATGACACTTCTACTAAATTCATTCTTGGGTATCAAAGTAAAGAAGTCTCTAGTAGCTCTTTTAGATGTTGCGGGAGATCGATAAGCAATTACGGGCCACCCCGTCACTGGTAACCCTAAGATGAACCCTACATCTTCTAAGGTTATTGTTATCTCTCCAAGGAAGAAGTGAAACGTATTCGTTTCACTTCTCCACCGTTTAATTTTTTTCTGGAATTTGTTCAATCGCCAGTTTTTAAATTGTTCGGTTACTTCTACTGTGATGAGTGGTGCTCTTTCTTACAAATTAACAAAGACAATTAAGCAAAACAAAAATGGAGACAATGTTTGTAAGAATAAGAAATAAACAAAAACATAAGCATCTTGCTTGTCCATTTCAGATATACTAGTATGGTTTTCTTGGTAGTATAATACAGAGGGATTTTCTGAATTTTTTACGACTGAAATTATGGAAAAAATGTCAAGTTTGGAAGTTTTTATCAAACGCTGACAAATTACCAATATTAGCACATGCATAATATATAAAATGCACACACACACACACACACACACACACACACACATATATATATATGTATATATAGACACACACACACGAAATCTAGAAATTACCAACTCTAGCACATATATAATACATAATCAAAATCATGCGCAATACTCACAAATTCTAGATTGTAAACAAATAAAGGATTGGTTTGTGAACTTACGTAATTAATTAAACGATTAAAGGACTTCTTGGGTAGTAATTGCACAGATCTACTTGCTAACGCCGCTCGAAAGATTGGGAAGAAGAAACAAGGGAGAAGACTTTTGATATTAGGGTTTTGTTGCATTTAAATGGGCCGTCCGCTACATTATGTAGTGGACGGTGTGGATAAGGACAAACCAACCTTCGTTCGCCACACTGTCTAGCGGACGGAATAGGGGACAAGATGTGACACTTGTCAGCCAAAATTCGTCTGCCACATAGTGTGGCGGACGACTTTTTGACTGACAAGAAGCAAGGTCAAAAAGTCATCCGCTACATAGTGTAGCGGATGGTAAGGGCATGGTGTTTTGGTAAAAAAATGGTGTGGTAGACGGTTTTTTTTTTTCAAAAAGATCTGGGCCGTCCAAATGGACGGCCATATCGTGCAAACAACTTAGCCCAAGTTGCCCACGCGGTCAACGGATCAACTCTCATATATATATATATATATATATATATATATAAGAATAAAGTAGTCAACTACATAATGTAGCGAACAGTCATGTTATTGAAAATGCCCCCAAATGCCCGTCCTTTATGTAGAACAATGCTCGTCCGCTACATAATGTTGCAGATTATTTTTTCCCTGCTACATGTCAACTGTCTCCTTTTCACCCGCCATATTATCTCGTGGACGACGAGACAAATATACCCATGAAACCTCTAATTGTCAGCTCTTCTTCCTTCTTCAACATCCTTAACATCTTGAGCTCCACTTGCCTCCATTTTTAGCTCCTTTCAAGCCCTTTATGTTCGAAGCTACAAGCAACCGAGTTCTAAGCTTCACTCAAGCAAGGTAACTTTGTTATCTCAGTGACTCATTAGTGTATGTCTTAATTTAGGAATTTATATTTTTGATGGGTAGCATGGTGAAGTTTATAAAAAAAATTGAGATTATGTGTGTTGTATTTGGCATGCTAAGTTAGTCTACTCTTTTTAATTTTTTATTTGGTATGTTAAATAAGATGTTATCTTTTTTTAATTAATTAGTATGCCGAAAAAAAGTTACATATTGATACTTAAACATAAGTTGTTTCTATGTAGGTCTTATTTCACAATGTCTGATTTTGTGTCAAGCTCCAACAGACCAGTAGATGCTAGTGACCCTTATCTAGAGCGAACGTTCCTAACATTGGAAGAAGCCAAAGAATGTTTTCAAAAGTATTCGTTGAGAGTTGGTTTTGGCTTTAGAATCAGGGCAACTAGAACAAGTACCATAACAAGGAAAATATGCTCACGGTTAATTGAGTGTCGTAGGAGTAGACACCTATTGCAAAATGAGAAATATGTAGGTAATGATGATAATGATGATGAAGTGAGATATGCGTCCCGAAGATGAGAATTCTTTGTGTGCACGGATTGCAAGGTCAAGATGTTTGTGAGTCATAAACCCAAACAAGATCATTGGCTTATTACTAGCTTAGAATTGACACACAATCACACATTAGTAACGTCTTCAAAGGTGGGTTAGATGCATCAACACAAAAAGATGAGCAATGTTGCAACGAGCATGATTCACACAATGAGTAACGTGCAGATAGGACCTACCGACATTGCTTGCTGAACAGGCTGCGGGAATTCAAATTTTGAATTTCAATATGACAAACGTTTGTAACGCGGTCCGAACCCAAAAACAAAACGTGTTTGACATCAATGATGATCAATCCATAATGAGCCTATTAAAGTGGATGCAAATGAAGGACCCGCATTTTACATATGAGTATAATCTTGATGACAAGCACCGAGTTACGACAATTTTTTAGGTTGACGGGCATTCAAGACATGCTTATCAAAATTTTGAGGATGTTATGCCTTTTGACACCACCTACTGTACCAACAAGTATTCGATGCCTTTTGCTCCTTTCACAGCGTTAATCATCATTCCACTCTATCCTATTTGGGGAACATTATTAAGGGATGAGAGCGAAAGTTTTTTTGCATGGTTGTTTCAGATGTGGCCGGATGCCATGAACAACAAAGCACCCAAAGTTATCATCACCGATCAAGATTTGACAATAAAGAAGGCTATTGTTATTGTCTTCCCAGAGACTCAACGCAACTTTTGCAATTGGCACATTAGCAACAAGTACCCTGAATGTCTACATCACGTGTATGCAAAGTAATCAGACTTTAAACAAGATTTTGATAGGTACGTTAATAAGTCATTAACGATTGAGGAATGCAAAGAGAGGTGAGAAAAACTTGTTAAGGATTACTCATTGCAAGACCAGGAGTGGCTCCCATCGTTGTATGAACTCAAAGAAATTAAAATATGATGCTCCCGGAATATCTACGAATGGATTGGCGTGTACACCAAAAGGCATTTTTTTGCAGGCATGAAAACGAAGGGGCAAGAGTGAATTTGTGAATAATGCCTTTGTTTGAACGCTACGTAGTTGCATCTACGAATTTGAAGAGTTTTCATTAATGTCCAAAAAGCGGTTGAACAGATAAGCACGTAGAAACAAAGAAGAACGTTGCTTGAGACCCTGCTGGAGGTGAATGGTGCAAAAGTCTATAAGAAGGAGATGTTCAAACAATACCAAATAGAGCTACATAAATTGGGACGATACAGTATAAACAAGATGGCGGAAAAGTCTACACATGAATACAAAGCTTATTTGTGGATGAGCGGCCTCGCCCCTGAGAAAGTGCGTAGACTGTATACTATCTATCATGCCACAGGTATGAAGTTTAAGTTCTCTAACATGCCGTGTTGACACATTCTATGATTTTTCACTCAAAAGAATATCAAGGAAATCCCCTGATCGCCTTGTCCTTCCGCGATGGACTAAGGTTGCAAACAGATTACACAGTACCATTGCCTTTCCAAAGCATTCATATGCTGACTTTGAAGAATCGGAGACGTTGCGGTATAATCATCTCGTGACAATGTTCACTCGTTTGTTCATAAAGGGTTCTGCTACAATGGTCGAATATAAATATCTGCTTGATCTAGCACTATAGCAAGATCCCATTGTTGACCAGTTAGACGTAGCTTCAGCTAGCAATGGGGCTGAAACTGAAGGTATTCCTACATAAGGATAAGAAGATGATGAGTTGGTTGAGGAAGATGACAATGTTATCCGGCCTTTGGATCCAGCTATATCGCAAACAAAAGACTTCAAGAGATCTACACGGATGAAGAGATCTATTGAATAAGCAACCGCACCTAAAAAGCTGAGAAAATGTGCGTTGTGCAACAAAATGACCAACCATGATAGGCATAATCATTCCAAGGCATTAGGGATAAGTCTAGGGGATTTGCAAGATGAGGAAGAAGAAGATGCTGAAGAAGATGAAGTGGATCTTTAGTCTATGGACTTGTATTTGAATTATGGACTTTGTAACACTCTTTTCTTGTATTAATAATCAAAGTTAGATGTAACATTGGGTTATTCACAAATTCTCTTTTTTACCATTTGAATATTAATGTACTCTTGCAGTGAGTAATTTGTGGTATTTTTGATAAGTTGTGTATCAGCAGGTTAATTGACCATGCTAAACTACCTAGCTTAAAAAGTTTCTATCCCGTTGTTCGCTATATAATTTAGCGGACGAGGGGACAAAAACAATGCACTCCAACACTGGAAAAAAATTGGGGTTCTTCGTCCCAACACTTAAAGAGAAAAAAGACCTCCAAAAAAGCAATATGTTTCATCGTTCACTATATTATGTAACAGACAAGAGGACATAAACAATGCACTCCAATACTTAGAAAAAATTCGAGTTCTTGGTCCCCAACACTTAGAGAGAAAAAAGACCTCCAAAAAAGCATTATGTTCCACCATCCACTACATAATGTAGCGGACAAGGAAACAGAAACAATGCACTCCAACACTAAAAAATTTGGGGTTCTTGGTCCCAACACTTAGAAATAGAAAAAACCTTCTAAAAAGCACTATGTTCCACCATCCGCTACATTAAGGGACATAAACAATGCACTCCAACACAGAAAAAAATCAGGGTTCTTGGTCCCAATGCTTGGAGAGAAAAGGACCTCCAAAAAAGCATTATGTTTCACCGTCTGCTACGTAATGTAGTGGACAAAGGGACAAAAACTATGCACTCCAATACTTAGGAAAAATTTGGGGTTCTTGATTCGAATACTTAGAGAGAAAAAATACCTCTAAGAAAGTAGACAAAAAAATGCTTTCCAACACATAGAAAAAATTCGGAGTGAAAAAAGACCCCCGAAAAAGCATTTTGCTCCACCTTCCGCTACATAATGTAGCAGACGTGGGAACAAAAACTTTACCCCCTAAAACTTAAAAAAAATCTAGTGTTTTGGTCCCAATACTTGGACAAAAGAAGGGCACAAAAAAATGATTCCGCTTTACCGTCTATTACATAATGTAGCGGACGAGGGAACAGAGGCTTTGTGCATTGCACTACCATCTGTTACATAATGTGGCAGCTGGTAAAGCAGCTCCTAAAACCTATTTTCCCTTGTTTTAACCCACCATCAACCTGTTTCAACCATTAACAAAGCAACCACACACACACACCACATTCTCAAAACGATACTCAATTATAATGCACCACATCCATAAATCAATACTCAAACCATAAACACGTGATATTTTCAAATCACATCACACAATCAAAACTAAAACGAAGTGCTCAATAATCATATCAAATGCTATTTTATTGCATAAAAAATATACGTCAAATGTTACCCCTTTGGTTTAGCTGAAAATGCAACATCTCTAACTTATCTGTATTTACAGTTTCGAATTTACCAAGCTATCCGTATTTATAGTTGTCTATGTCATCTTCGCTCCAGTTGGCCTTCTTGAGACTCTCAGACTGACAAATGAAGTCCATGTACATCAACGCATAGACACCGCAATCCAACATGTTAATTTGCATGGGCCAACTTTTCTTCACCCGAATAGCGAGCTTCAGCCTTGCCGGTACTTAAGTCCACAGAGGTTGTAAAGAATGGTACAAAACAAATCCGGTGGAATAATAAATAAAGTGTAATCTATGAGAGTCGGTAGTGATTAAATTAAGAAATAGATAATCTGTAAAGACAAATGCTATTCTCACCATAGCTCCCAATGATTGTTTGTAAAGGTCCACAAAAGGCATCCACTTTGTATCGTTGTGGAGAGTGTCGAAGATTGAAATAGCCACAGCCGATGGTTGATAGTTTGACACCCTCAACCCAGGTGACATCATTGGGCCGAGTTATCGATCATAATCACATTCAAAATCCTGTGCTGAATACAGAGCAATTACATCCTCATACTCATACATCATTAATAGACGCTCCAAAATGCATCCTTACAAAAAATTTTCTTACAAACATACATCATACTGCAGCGGAAGACTTTCACGTCTTTAAACAACATGAATGCTTACAACCTAATATACGACTGTAGTCGTAGGACTTTTATCAACCTATCTCGCAACTCAATCTTTATCCCACAATTTCTAGCTGGTCTTACCTCATACAACTGATCCCCTTGCTCAACTTTTCTAGCTTGTTTCTTTTTCCTTTCTAGAAGGTTCTCCTTGATCAATCCTATAGCCTGCACAATACAACATAAGGAATGAGCGCAAATCGCCCAGTAAAGACAACACGAGGAGTATCGTGTACAAATGATTCAAGAGACCCAGAGGAATAATAATCATCTCAACGATAAAAATGAATCAAGAGTTCCAATAAACTTTTGACATCAGCATAATTGTCAAACAATAATTTTTCTTTCGTTAGACTGAGCGGCTTTAAAGCCCAACAGAACAGCATTACTGCCACCTCCTCATGGACTGGACTAACTGACTGACCGATTATGCAAGTGAACCTGAAATCCTAGGTCGTAAGATAAACATCATTGAAATACAAATCATTAAAATCATCAACATCAAAAGAAAATCAAATGCAATGCACATGGACACGACGGACAGGACTCGACCAGACACGACAGACTCTGCTCGAGCGACATTCATCCTCTTTGGCCAGTGATCATAATTCATAGGCCATCCTCCTCATATTGATGTCCCATTTTACGGGATGTTCATCTCAGTTTCAATAAACAGAAGAGACATTGTCAACAAGAAGGGAATTCATCTGGAGTGCTTTCCCTAACCGCCTTACAACCAAGCAGCAGGACTTTTTCAACGGGGCGGACTAAGGAAAAATTTATTTCGCCTTACGTCCTCAACAACACAACTCAACAAGTAATACCGGATCAAGAGATCAACCGGTGTTCAAACCTAACAACAAGAGTTCAACGTAACATCATAGACAGGGCGGATTTGGGAGAAGTATGCCACAAGCCCTCAACAATATTCTTACATAAGAGAAATGTCGGTTATCAATAAGTACCGATATTTTATAACAACAACGCAACGATCTCTACAACATCATCATCAACGATAGGGCGGACTCGGAAGAAGTTTGCCACAAGTCCTCAATGGTGTTCTCAAAGAGAAGAGATATCAGCTATCAATACTTGCCAACATCTCACAACAACCACACAACAACCCCTACAAAATATCACCCCCAACGTTAGGTATGCTAATCGAGTCGAATCATAGCATACTAGAACACGCATCATCCTCATTAAATTCTACAACAGAGCGGACTAAGGGAATTTATTCTACCCTAAGTCCTCAACAGCACAATTCAAATATGCGTATACCGATCACAATGACTACCGGTGACCAATCATAACAACAAGAATTCAACAATACGTCATCAACATGGCATGCTAATCAAAACAATGAATTAGCATATCAGAACCGCATTGCATTTAACTCATTGGCTTATAGCCGAAGCAACTCGCAAGCTCTGATCGCACCGAGCTGCATCACCTAGTCAGATAATACTATGTTCGTTAGACATCATTCAACATATATGCACTCCTTATTCTACCCCTTCCCATTAACCGTTCATAGTGTCTTACGACCACTCGTTAATTCGATCGGATAACTGGATCTTTAACCTAGCATTACCAACGCCTTAGCAATAGTCATTATTTCATTATTTTAACGTATTGACACCATTCCTCACTTCCCACCACTCTGAACGCTGAATTGCACGCGTTCTAAAAAATTTAGCGCCAACATGGCAAATTACCAAAATATCCCCCGACTTATGTAATTTTACGAAAGCACCCCCTAGTGGCCATCGCCCAACCAACATCTCAAAACTACTTTAAAACAACTTTTCAGGTGTCTTACACCCCTTCCCGAACTAAAAAGTCATTCAAAAATTTTATAGAAAAAATTATCAAAATAACCCCCTATGGGCAGTAAATTACCAAAATACCTCCTGAGGGTTCATTACCACCTCAACACCCTAAATCTGCTTCAAAATAACTTTAAAACGCTATTTTAAGCATCTTGAAATTATTTTTGAGCTAACAAGCATTTTAAAATAAATTTGCCCAAAAATTCCGAATTGGTGTCTGGATCGAACACTTAAAAGTCCGTTTGGCCAAAAATAGCAAAGAACTTCGGAATGACCCGAAATTCTGAGAAATGGAACTTCTCAACACCTTAGGGTTTCTCATAAAATTTTTGCGCGAAACCGCGCTAGTTTGATATTTTAAATTTTATTGTAAAGTTCCAAACTTTCTGCATCCGCTCACCCCTTTCCCGACCTCGGAAAAATCTGAAATGTTTCCATGACACAGGTCTCCTAAAAATAACTAGGGTCTCTTTTTCGAACTTGGCTAAATCTGACCTTAACTATTTCTAAAAAATTGGATAAGAAACTGCTTCATGACATTTCATCTTTAGTGACAATTACATGTTACTATTCAGATTATCACACACACTAACACACCTTGGCCACACGCACATGTCTTCTTCCTCCTTCAGCCTGTCACACACCTGGGCACACTCATCCCATAATTACGCATGGATTTATCACTTTTCCTCACTTTAAATCATTCAATCGCATTGCAATTTACATTTTTACTGCCTTAAATCCATCCAATTAACATAATTACAACACATTAATCCTTACCCATTTTCAAAATTGAAGAACACATACTTGAACACACTTAAACACACACCCACGCACACTGAAATCAACCCAATTCGAAACCCTATTTTGTTTTCTCTTTCATTGTTGTTTTATGTCTTATATCCATGATTCCAACGAGATTTTATCATCATTTCTTCATCCCCAATCAACTTCATACATAACCGAATGTGTGTGTGTGTGTCTATATATATATATATATATATATATATGTGTGACATATTCTCAAACGAATTCAATCAATTTTCACACTCTTGGGTTCAAGGTTCATACCCTATTAGGGTTCGAATTCAATCTTTTTTTCCTTTTCTTCCCCTCCTTCTTCTTCCTCCTTTTTCTTTTCTTTTCTTTTTCCTTCCCCCGGCTGCTCCTGCTCTTGTGTTCTTCACGGTTACTGTTCATGCCCAGCTACTATTCACGAATTTCTTCTATTTCCATTTTTCACCCCACAATTTTCCTTTATAATTCCCTCATTAATCTTCATCCATCAATACTTTATAATTTCCACAATGACTCAGGTTATGGCAAGCAGGAGGTGGCCATCGTGCATGGTCTATTTTCATCAGGTTATGACACATTTTGCAAAGTTTCAAATTTTGCACTATGCATCTCGTTCACCATATTTTTCAAAATTACGTTTTTGCCCCCTTAACTTTTTAAAATTACATTTTAACCTCCAAAACCACACTAACCCCCTATTTAGCTTCCTTACATTTAATCATCACCAACATATTGCTACTTAATAAAAACAGCACCCCTTAATTAATCAAACTCACGGTTAAATTTTTTTCGGTATTTCTTTGGGTTATCACAGATAACAAAGCAAATATCAGTGATTGTGCTCTATGACAGGTACTAGAAAGACATCTGCATCAAGATAACTCACCAAAAACAACAAGTTGAACTCTTCTAGTGTAGTGGCTCTCCCTCCGACTATACTCCTAAGTGTGCAATCGAGGCCAGATATTTTGGGTTTCGAGCCTACGTTCGAGTTGTCCGACACTGAAATGTTCATAAGGCCACACTTGATAACATAAAAATAGGTGAAGTACGGTCAAAATTATTATGCAGTGACTAATAAAAAATTATCAAAACATATTAAAAGGGGTGATATGATATACCTGCAATAATGAGACACATGCACATATAGCTTTGCACTCGGTCCTCATTGCCTTGTGCAGAGCACGATACAAGTATGCAAGTGTGGATGCATCCCAAGCGTACTCAGCAACCTCTTGCAAGTTACCCAACAGAGATAAATATTTCAAGTGGACTGTGTTTTTTGTCATTGTTGGGAAAAGAATGACCCCCATCAACTATAGCAGGAAAGTCTTTGTGTGCAAAATCGACATCCCCTCCGTGAAGTGTTCTGACAAAGCCTTGAGCTCATCTAGCAACCACCTCTACTTTATCCACCATCCCCAAACTGGTTCTCAGGTATCGAACCAAAGATGCACCTAGCAAATATCTTATTTTTCACTCCAATATTACTAGAACAAATTGGCCATCCCGACACAGGTAACCCTAAGATGTACCCTACATCTTCTAATTTTACTGTCATCTCTTCTATAGGGCAGTGAAACGTATTCCTTTCAATTCTCTACCATTCAACGAGAGAAAATGTTACGGTTCGGTCATGTTGAGGAAAAATATTCTCATAGGTAAAAATCCCAAACTCCATTCCACCCAGTAAACGCTTGTAAAGCGGGTGTAACCTCCACTCTCCAAGACTATCGGCTACTGTATTAAGTGTACCTCTTTCCTATGAATTAACGAAGCGTATTTGAACAAAATATAGAATGTTCATGATTGAAATTAAACAAATAGCTAAAAAAGTACGATGCACACTTACAATCTAGAAATACCCTAAGAAATCTCTAGATAGTTACAAGGTATCATACTATTCTAGATCACTTCAGTGTATAAAAGAGAAACTAGAGCGGCGTGAAATATTCTAGAGATTGCCATGCAGTCTATCTACTAAGCAATGATGCGTGCGTCCAATAAGCATTTGAGTCATAGTTATAGATACCATACCAAATTGCATACTGATTTTCTCTGTAAAATGGTACATACCTACCAGTATCATCGTGGTACCGTCTTGAATTTTTCATCAATTATATACATATATAACACTCATTCATTAGCAAAACTAAAAAGAATATACACATTTACTCCCTCACAATTTTTTTAGAACAAGTTGTTTGTTCTTGTACATCTTCAACTACATAATTTTTCACCCAAGTTGTTTGTTCAAGAATAAGTTGTTTTTTCCTATATAGTGGCATCACGAACAAAAACTTATTCAATTAAATTACCTTATCTAGATTTTTCCTTGTTTTCAACTATCTCATTAGCGAATTTTTGTAGAAGAATAAGTTGTTTATTCAAGCATAACGTCTTTGGTTTCAAGAATAAGATGTTTGTGTGCATGCAAGCCTATGCACATGCGCGCACGTATGGGAGTAATCGTATAAATGAAAGAATATGAGAAAAGCTTCTGGATATAAAGTAAATCAAAGGTAAGAGGAAAGTAAAAGAAAATTGAAAATTATGATGAAGATTGAAGACTTAACAGGAAAGATTTTGCAAATTATGATGAATATTATCAGGAAGAGCTTAAAGAGGCTTTAATCGACATAATGGAACCTAGTTTTTTTTTTTCATATTTACTTTTTATATGGTCTATTTACTAAATTTTCCTAATAAAATTAGTAACTTTTAAACACATTATTTCGGACATTATACAATCCTCGGCTGGTACAACCAGTACGAAAGTGGTATATCAAACGGTACAAAATGAAAAAGAATACAGTACCTGTTCAAAGAAGAAGTGGTATGTACCAATCGATATGCCAGATCATTCAGTTGGATATGGCATGATAAGGACGGATAAGCCAGGATAATACATCTAATCATATAAGGCTTGATAAGTACAAATCTTATATTGAGTTTGGATCAATTCCACATTACAGCCCGGACGAGATTATTATGCCGCCTTCACACCGGAGCAACCAGCATCTGAGCATCCTAAACCCACCATCACACCACCAACATCATCAACACACCACTACATCAGGATGCCACCACTAACAAACCACCAAATTGGGATGCCCACAACCAACATAACACAACATTGGGATGCCCATCACTAACACTATCAACATGCCACTAGATCAGCAAGTCCACCACCACGGCTGCAACCACCAACCCAAACACGCATACAACACTAATCGTCGGTAACATAGATCACACCCTACCAATAATCGATCTTGCCACCAGCATCCATCACCAATCACAAATCGTACCCAACCTCAATCACCTACCACCAATCACTACCAACATAGATCGCACCCACCACCAATCGCTACAAACATCCACCATTCACCTCGCTTATTGCCCCATCCACCACCACTAATCACCCTAGACACACATTAACGAACACCACGATTGCACCACCAATTTCCTCCGCCCTTACCTCTAAGGAAAAAGAGATGGTCAGTGAAGAACGTCTGTAGCAATGATGAATTTTGTGGAGGTCAAGGCTCTGTCAGCGGTGGGTGGCGGTGCTTCTCTTCTTCTGTAATGGCGCGTCATTTTTATACCAAGGGCCTTGGGTGAATATAAACACCACCCCTACCCCCGCGGAATTTATGCCGCTTTAGAGGGATAAAAGTCCTACAACCAATAAGTTATTTGTCCCTTAAATGTGTGCTCTGGATGAGATTATTTTTATCCTATTTAGAGCTTTTATCTAGCCCGCAAAACGCAGCCATACGGTATTGATATTTATATATGTTGAACTCAACTTGACCCCAAAACTTGAGCTATTAGGCTACATTAGGCACGCCGGACTAGTCAATAGGATAGGACATGATAGGGGCAGATAAGCCAGGATAATATCTCATGTAGGATAAGGCTAATAAGCTGCAAATTCTATCCTACGTTTGGACCAAAACTAGATTACAAGCCAGAAAGGATTATCGTGCTACCTTCACCACTGATAGTAACCACCATCTGAGCATCCTAAACTTACCAGCAAACAACCAATGCTGTCAACACACCAGCACATCAGCAATTCCACTACTAAACCAACATGCCCACCACTGCATCAGGATGCCTAACACTAAAACACCACATCAGGATGCCTATCACCAACACCATCAAAAGGCCACCACATCAGCGACCCCATCACCACTGCAACCACCATGTAAATGCAAAACCACCAACAATCGCCACCAACCTCCATCACCCTCCACCAATCGTCCCATCTCTATAACTAACATATCATAGCTTGCCCCATCACCACTAACATGCCACCACTCAGGACGCGCATCACCAACACCATTAACACGACACCACATCAGCAAGCACACCACCACCATTTCAACCATCATCTAAACACTTAACCACCACCAATCGCCACCAACCTCCATCACCATTAACCAATCGCCAATCCTTCATAACCCACAAATCGTGGCTTGCCCATCCTCCACCACCTTGTTAGGGCACCCGTTATTAACACACCACCATACCAAGTTGCCCATCACCAGCACCATCAACATGCCACCACATCAGTGAGCCCACCACCACCACTACAACCACCACCCAAACACGCAACCACCACTAACCTCCATCACCCACCACCAGTCGCCCCATCTTCCATAGCCACATATCATAGCTTGCTTCATCCACCACCAACCCCTACCTATCGCCCTGTCCACCACCACCAATTGCCCCCCCAATAGAAAATTAACGAACACCACCGCGACACTGCGAATTGCCTTTACCCTCAACTCGAAGGAGGGGAGAAACGATCAGAAAAGAAGGTATGTGATGGCGATGGGTTCTATGGAGGTGATCTACAGGTGGTAGGTGGCGGTGCTCCTCTTCTTCTGTAATGGCCCGTCATTTCTGATCCCAAGGGCCTTGGATAAAAATAACAACCTCCCTCCTACTGGGCCCAGTACAGAATTATGTCGCTCCCGTGGATAAAGCAGTTCAACGTATTAGTTATCCGCTCCATTAATGTATGGCCAAACGCTAGATATAATTATTTTTAGCCAAAAACAGTCTGAGGGGCTGTTTGATAAAATTAAAATTTAAATGCTGAAAACTTAAGAGCAGAATCAATAAAACTGAAAATTTTAAACGACTGAATTTTTACCACTGAAGAATATGTTAATCTGTTTGGTAAACCAAAATTAAATGTAAAAAAAATGTACAATTTACAAATTTATCCATTTTATCAAAATTATGCATTTATTATTTTTTTTTTGCCAAAACCGTGTTGGCGGGGTGGTGGTGGAAGTGGCGATGGAGTAAGAATGGTGATGGTGGCGTGAAAAGGTGTCAATTGTGGTGGTAGTGCTGTGTTAAGATGTGGTACTGGTAATTATAGCGGTGATGATAGGCGACGGCGTGGTGATAGGCGACGACGACGTCCTTGTGATAATGAATATTTAGATGATTTTGATGGATATGGACGTGGGGCATCAACAATGGTGTGGTGGAGGTGACGATGTTCTTGGGATGGTGGTGGTGGTGATTATAGTGGCTAGGTTATGGTAATTGTGGTGGTGGCGACAAAAAGGAATTGCCGTTATAGTGGTAGTTAAACTGTGGTGGATGTGATATTGTTAGTAAATTAATTGTAGCGGCATTTTGGTGGTGATTATTCTTTATGTAAAATTCTATTTAATAAGTTTTAACCATCTCACTTAAAATTAAGCGATAAACATTAAGTAAATCCTCAACTTAGAATTAAGTGATAAACATTACGTAAATTCATCATGACTTAAATTTTTAAGTCTATTTTTTTATAAGAATTCCTTATACAATGTTAAATATTATGAAACACACTTAAACAAAAATCATTAAAAATTTTAAATTTTCGTACTTAATTGCGTTATCTATTGTGTATGTAAGTTTTTCAAATTTAAGTGAGATTTCCATCGTTCCATGGTGACACCGTGAGTATATTTATTTCGAACATTTTGTGACCGTGTGTCACCGATGTTCTTCATAATTGGAGGTTGATTTGCAGTTCCGAAGTTAAATTTCACGAACTGGAGAATTGGGCCAAATGGGCAAACATCGATCAAATTGTGAAGTAGCCTTTGCAGACACAGAGAGACAGAGAGAGAGAGACTATATAAAATCGAAAAGAGGAAGGTTTTTAGCTGCGAAGGAGAGAAAAGCGTAATGGCAGAAAACCTGTTTCAGGGCCTGCCTCCACCTGCCAGTACTGAGAGACAAATCTCTGTTGAAACCACCCACAAAGAATACGCCCCCAACCCACCACCAGTACCCCCTCCTGCTCTTAAGAGTGCGCTCAAACGTACCATTCCTCCTGAATCACAACCTCAAGGTAATAAACAGCAACTTTGACCCTTTCTGATTTGTCTTTCAACTTTACCCTTATTGTGTCTTAATTGGTTCTTGCCACTTTTTTGAAAGGCTTGATGGCTTTAGGCCTTTAGCTATATACCAAAGTCAAGGGTTTTAGGCTTCTTTTATCTTGTGTGCATTTATGTGTTAAGTGTTACTGGCTTCTTTTCATTTCAAGAGATTTTGAGGGCTTTTGATTGCATGTGATATTGAAAACTAGGATTGTGAGGGTTTGGTGATCCTACATTAATCGTTAATCTTGATGTTGTGGTAGAGCTTGTTAAGCTGCTCCAACAAAAAAAATGAGAAGAGAAGATCGTTCTCTGTCAGCATGCTTTCGGTTCTCTTGATTATGAGTGTATAAACACTTGTACCAAGCACATGGGTGAAGTCAGTCCATAGACGACAAGCAATACAGCTAAAAATGAAGTCACTCCTTCTGAAAATACCCCATAATTTGAATCGGAATGGTAACTGCTGCTATTCCTTCCCTGTTTCACAATACTTCCCCCACCTTCAAGGATTAGCTCTGGAAATTTCTTGATATCGTCAGCGTCCTCCCAGTTAGCATCTTCTGGTGGGAAATTTGACAAATGGGTTAGGAAATGTACCGAACGTGCATTACTCCTTTTCAGCATCTATTTCTTCACTATAGCTTGGTGAACCCTATGGGTAGGGCGGAGGAGTCTAATCCTAAGGGGGAAGCGACCATTATGTCACAACCTAGGTGCTTTCTTTGTAAGGTCACATGAAAAACACACTGGATATTGGCATTTACAGGAAGTTGCAATTGGTAAGCCACTCTACCAACTCTCTAAATACCTGATATGGACCATAATTCTTTGGAGTAGCTTTTGTAGTCTGCAATAGGCCATGGGATGTATTCTGGTAGGGTTAAAGTCTAATATACTTTACCGACCATTGCTTCAACCAGTGCTTCAATTGGTATAAAGTAGCCTTAAGGATTGGATTAGCTCTTTCTCTAAGGAATTCATCCACTGAGGCAATGTTGGTCTTGTTCTGTTGGTGTAGAGCTTGAGGGAAGGATGGAAGCCATATAAAGCTTAGAAAGGGCAAAGGGTCATACAAATAGCAGTACGGTGTTTAGTGCTGTAGTGTTGTACCAACACTTTGTCATGGGCAACCATCTGGACCAACTGGTTGGTTTGCTGAGAGAAACACACCCAGTACTGCTCAGGGTATATGGTCAGCCTCTGGGGTTGCCCATCAGAGTGTGGCTGATAAGCTATGCTTAGGTTGGAGTTTTTTCACAATAACTTGAATAGGGTTGATCCGGAGAAGCTTAAAAAGGATGGTGTCTCTATTGGTCACTCTAAATTGTGGAAGATCATGTAGTTTATGGATGCTTTCAATATACATTCGTTGCAACTGTGGCATTTTAGGGGTGGTTTAGCTCTAATAAGTACGCATATTTAGTGAACCCTGTTCACTGCTACCAATATTGCTTCCTTCCACAATGATCGGGGAAGTTTTTTCCACAAAGTCCATGATAGCAGCAGAGGGTTAGGGGTGCTCTCATCCTTGCACCTTATACAAGCATCACATGCCTTGAAAAAATCCCGGATATCTTGAGTTATGTTACATGGACTCGGTACGAGTTTCTTGGTCGGGTACGTGTCCAAGTGTTGGATTCGTCTAACTTTTAAAACACAAGAAATGGGGACATGACAAAGTTTTCATATCCATTGTTTAATAGTTTTACCCTTAATGGTGTTTTATGTGACGCACATGGTTTTAGTTGAGAAGTTGTCTCATCTCAAAGCCAAACTGATTAAAAGAAACACTATAAGATAGTGTTCATAGTAGCATATCTTATGAGATGTGTCAGACACATATCCCATACCCTTGTCCAAGTGTGGAGTGTCCGACACGGGTACTTTATGCATTCTGAGGAGTCCATGTAACATAGATTTTGAGTGACCCAGGCCTGTAAGTCAAAGTCAAAGTGCCATAATGTCTCTTGAAAGCAGTTTTATAGATATCTTTTTCTTTATGATCATCTAAGCCTTTTGCCCCAAGCTAGTTAAGGTAGGATACATGAATTCTTTGCTTTCATTCCTTGTGTTAAAGCACATGTTTCTGTTACTTTCCTAGAAACAAAGTCTTCTCTGTCCCCATGTCGTCCTCGGTCTATTCGTACCTTGTCTTACCCCCATCTTGCGCAAATCAATATTTGTTGCAGGGCCATCTAAAGGCCTACATTGGATTTGACCATACCATCTCAAATAATGTTCCCTCTATATTTTCTTCAATTGGCGCCACCCCCACTTTGTTGGCGATATCCCCCTTGCTAAATCTATCCCTCCTTTTGTGGCTGCACATCCACCTAACGATTGTCATTTTAGATACACTCATCTAATGTGTATGGTGTTTCTTAGTTGCCCCGAATTCAGAACTATACAACATATAGAATTTCCCTTTCAACGACAGAAGAATATTATCATCGAAACAACACTCTAGCAGTGGACCTCTACTATAGCCAACCTGCCCTTATTTGATGGTCCATCAATCTCTCCCCCTTACAAATATCTTCATCCTTTACACTTATTTGGTGATAATCTGCCCTAAGGTCTAATTCAGAGAAGACTACAATTGCTTGCAACTCCCCAAATAGGTCCTCTATGCTAGGAATTGGACTGTTCTTGGTGCTGAGGGCATTAAGTCCCCTGTAATCCACACAAAACTACAGTTTTAATCTTTTTTTCTTGAGTGCTAGAATGGGTGATACAAAGGGACTAGAGCTAGGTCTAATGATACCTGACATAAGCATTTCTGCAACCATGTGCTTTATAACTTGCTTCTGCTGATGGGAAGGTGTACAAGGCTTCAAGTTCATTTGTGCACTTTTTTTCTTTAATGGAATATGGTGGTCTTGTGACCTTTGGGTGCGGTATGGTTTACTCTTAAAAGATGTCCGCATATTCGTGCAGAAGCTGAGCTATGAAGTTGGGCAGTTTCTCTCGAGTATGTAGTTCCCTAATGGCATAAAAGAGACAGAGCTCCTCCTGTTCCCTGAAGTGGGTTAGTGGATTCTTGGCTGGAGATATATTTTAGGGTCTGAGTTGTCTTAAGCTACCACCAGGTGAACAGGATTATCCTTTGTCCATCTTTAGTGAAGGAGACCTTGAGCTCGATTAGGTCTAAAGTCATTGTGTTATATTCCATCATCTAGTGAGCATCAACAACATGTTGCCCTCTGGAGGGAAGCATTCTCATTTTAGTTAGGAACTCATGTCCTTGCATTTCCGTAACACTTGGAGGTGCTATTCACCTTTTGACTATCGGCAACTGTCATTGGAGTTGGGACTGCTTCCTGTACTTCACTTGGAGTTTGAGCATCCATATCTGGATATGCCAAATTATGTGTGGATCCACTAATAATTAGCATAGTAGTTGAGCTTCTTCAGAGGCTGGAATTTCTGTGAGGTCTTCCTGGTTGCAAGTCTCATCCCTCTGATTACCCACAATTTTCTCTGTCCTCTGGAGTGATGAGAAAGTGTTGCTTGTTTTGGCATATATGACTAGGGTTTAAGGGTTCATCACTTCACTAACACACCCTCGTATCCTTCTTTTTCTAGAATTAAGCATCACCCATCTTCCTGAAGGTCCTTGGAGTGTATGTACTTCTCTTCATGAAAGGAGAAGTTGTTTTGTGAGGACCTTACACCAGAAGTAGTGATTGGGGGACCGGGGTCTTTCGTAATTGCGAGGGTTGGAGAAGGTTTGATTACTCTGTTTTCCTGTCGAAGGATGGTTGCCGACTTCTTTTTTTGCATCCTAGTAATAGTTAATGCTCCAGTGCGGGTCGGTGGCCGTAACATCTGAACCATGATGCGTACTTTCTCCTTAAGCTCAGTGATGATCTTTCAACAAAATACCCTTCGCCTAGGATTCCGTTCTTAATTAGCTTCTGACCTCTCAGCTATTGAGACTAATCTTTTACTTTGCCACAATGGAAGTTTGCAGTAGCTTGTTAAATTCTGCCACCTGCACTGTTCAACTCCTTTCATTCCCTTATTTTTGGAATTTTCTTCCTAATATACTCCCCAATGTGAACGGAAATGGTACTGCTGCTGTTCCTTCCATCTCACAGCAGATGCAAACTCACGTGTATATCATTAGTTCGACAAGATTTGATTGTTTTATGCCATGTTTGCTTGCACTCTACTGATATTTTGCTGTGTGGCGTACAGAAGAAAATGTTGCAGACAGGAACTAGCACAACTAATTGTCTTTGGATGTACAAATGTATTTAGATCATATTATCTTCTGTGTCTTCGGCACAAAAAGATATGCTTTTGGTGTAATTGTGATTATATGTAAACAGAACAGGATGTAAAACGAAGAGGAAGAAATATTAATTCTTTAAGAAACTTCTATACGATGAGATTGAAGAAATTCTGTTTCATAGTTTTTGATAGTAAGACTGCTTTGTCATGAGAGACTGATTTGCATATTAGCGCTCATTTGCTGCAAGAAGCTGATTGTTCATTGTGGCTCTCAGCTACTGCCCCTAAAAAGAGCTTAAGGTTCAAAATGACAACTGATGCCTCAGAGAAGCAAGTTATAGAGGCCATGCAGAAGGTAGCTTTGCATATTAGAAACCCCTCAAAATTTAGCAAAGCATCAAAGCTTGCTTTGCAACTGATTCAGGCTGGTAGTGTCAAGCCGGGAACTAGCGATCACTTCTTTGCCATACTGGAGTCTGTGATGTTGTCCCCCACCGCTTGTAATGATCCTTTACTCCGGGCAGATTATCATGCATTGTTCTCGGCTGCGCAAGATGCAGTTGATGTGAGCATCTAATTTTGTTGTGCATTGGGTCCAACACTTTATTTTTTATATGGTATAACGAGCCTTATTCCTCTGTCATTTGCTTGCAGTGCTTTAATAAGAAGCAGAAAAGTCAATTAACTACATGGATATTGAGGGCTGTGGTAGCAAATGATCTGTTCACTGATGATAGCTTCGTGGTATGTTGTTTATGGTTTATTTATTTTTTCTTTACGTGAATTAAACTTCTCCGTACAGTGGTGAAATGCAGATTTAATGATGTTGTATTGTTCCGAGTATTAGGACTTTCCTCGGTTAATACTTCTATAATGGCTTCAGAGTATGTGGCATCACCTGCATGCAGCAATTATCTGCTAGCAAATTTAAGCTTCAAACAGCCTTGATGTGCAAGTGTTGAGGGTCCAAAAGATGATGTGGCTAGAAAGCAATGGTGCAAGGCTGTGAGTACCTTGATTCGTGACACATGAAGGATGTACAACCCTGGTGAGATAAGAGGAAGGGGTGAAGGCCAGGTCTGAGCTGAGACTAAGAGACAGGTGTTCGAGGTTGAGGGTTCTTGTATATGTGTTGAGGGGATTTTGTCCAAGTAAGGGTCATGTAGTGTTTTCGGGAGACTTTGGCACTATTATGATGTATCTTCTTGCCTCTTTCATGCTAAAATGGTGCATTTATACTACTGGTCAGAGGGAGGTCATGTGAGAAGTCACATACCCCTCTGTTGAATAGTGACAGTAAGGTGGTCTCTTGATTCCTCTTTAATATGGTCAAGTAATATGGGTAAGGAGGTGGAGCGGGCTGAAACAGACTTTGTCTGCCCCCAGCCAGCCCCCTTTAATCTCTGAGAGGGTACCATGTGTCATCAAGGGGAGACACTGTACACTATCAAAAGCTTTGCGTTTCATCCCATGCCTCATTACTATTTATATGAGGTCTGACCACTGACATTCCCTGGCCCCAGCCACCTAACCAATTATCTATCTAGGTCCTGAGGAGTCTTATCGTCGAGAATTAAAGACGACCTCATATCCTGTAGCCCCGAGGTCTCACCCTGACCCTTCAGAGATGGACCTGAAGAAGCAAGGAGTCGAAGCTCGAGGATCACGACGCTCCTCGGGGCTATCGCCTCTCTAGGATCAATCTCTCTTAGTAGTGTAACCCTTAGTTGCACAAAGTGGGGGCGGGGGCGGGGGCGGGGGCGGGGGCGGGGGCGGGTGCGGGTGCGGGAGCGGGGGCGGGGAAGCGTAAGCACCAAGAAGAATCTGAGGTTGGGAGCGGCTTGAACAAGTAAATGCGTAAAGAGTATTATCATTTGTTTAGCATAGTTTACATAGATAGCAATAACAGACAAGGAGACTTTAAGGACTTGAAGAAAGAGAGAAACAAGGAATTGAGTTGAAAAAAGCTTGATTTTCATGTATTTTATCACTTGTTCCATGCATCTCTATCCAACTAGCGGGATCGAGTTCCCATCTTAGCTTGGGACGAGATCCCATGGAGCTCCTAACTTGGGATCGCAAAAGCGAGTTTTCGAGAGAGAAACGTCACCATATTAGGAGTTTCCTGCAACTAAGGTGTAACCCAGTGTTATTAGCCCATGTCCTTTGGACTTATTGGCAACAATCTGAGGGTCTTCAAGGGTTGACTTATTTGACCATATTGGTTAAGTCAGCTAAAGAAAATTTCTGTATTTCCTACTACTGAAAATTACACCAACAAAAGGCGACATTTATAAGGAAAGGAGAAGTGCCACAGGCTGGCAGATTCCTTGATATCCGGCTATACAATAAGGAAACTAAATCACATCCTACAAAATAGGAACAAGAAACTAATGCCTCTGAATCAGGGATTTATGACCAATTACAAAATCAAGAAACTGACAACTATTTACGGCCTAATAGTCCCGAGATTCATGGATCCAGATCCGGAATTCCACACTCCCCCTCAAGCTGGGAATGTATGTTGATCAATGCCCGCTTGGAAAGATATGTCAAATGGAACTCTAGGAATGGCCTTGGTAAGTACATCTGCACTTTGCTGCCGTATAGGAGTATAATCAACCTCTATGACCCCTTGCTCTATCTTAACTTTGATGAAGTGACGATCAATCTCTATATGTTTGGTTCGGTCATGATGAACTGGATTTTTTGCAATACTGGTAGCTGCATTATTATCACACGTAAGCTTCATAGATGCTATAGGTGGAAACTGGAGTTCTTCTAGAAGTCTCTTCAACCACATTTTCCAGCAAACGCCGTGGGCCATGGCTCGCAATTCTGCTTCAGCACTACTGCGTGCCACAACTTATTGCTTCTTACTCCTCTAGGTAACTAGGTTGCCCCTTACATGTATAGTAACTTGAAGTTGACCTTCTATCTGATAGTGATCCTGCCCAATCTGCGTCTGAGAAGATTTCTACACCGTGACTAACTGCCTTTTTGAACAATGATCCTCTGACTGGAATCATTTTCAAGTAGCACAATACCTTAAACATAGCTTTTTGATGCTCTTCTGTAAGGTTGTTCATGAACTGACTAACCATACTCATTGCAAAGCTAATGTCAGGCTTTATATGAGACAAGTAGATTAATTTCCCTTCTAGTCTTTGATATCTTCCTTTGTCAACAGTAGCTGAGTCTCTTTTTAAGCCGACCTTGTTGAAAGGATCCATCGGTGTATCAGAGGGCTTGCATCCAAGCATTCCTGTCCTCTTTAATAAGTCAATGGTGTATTTTCGTTGCGAACTGAACTCCCTTGCTTGACCTTAATACCTCCATCCCCCGAAAGTATCTTAATGTTCCAAGGTCTTTAATCTCAAATTTCCCCACCTTTTTTAGCTTAGATATCTCTTCTTCATTGTTCCCAATAACAATTGTCATCAACGTACACAGTAGACTATGAGGATTGTGATCTTACCACCAGAGAGTCTTTTGATGAATAGGGTATGATCAGATTGCCTATGTGAATATCCCTGCCTTTTGATCGCCGTAGTGGATATCTCAAACCATATTCTTGGGAACTGCTTAAGCCCATAGAGTGATTTTCGAAGCTTGCAAACCTGATTGCTGCTATTGGGATGCTTTAAGCCCGGGGGGATCTCCTTTTAGATTTCTTCTTCAAGATCACCATTTAGGAATGCATTTTTAATGTCTAGTTGATGCAGGCACAGTCAAGGTTGGCGGCCAAGGATAGTAAGACCTGGATTGTGTTCAAATTTGAAACTGGAGCAAACGTTTTCTGATAATCAATTCCAAAGGGCTGTGCGAACCCTTTCGCCTCCAGCCTTGCTTTCTATTCTTCCATCTGCCCTGCATTTGACATTAAAGGCCCACTTGCATCTCATAGTTAGTTTACATAGATAACAACAAACAAGGAGACTTTAAGGACCTGAAGGAAGAGAGAAACAAGGAATTGAGTTGAAAAGAGCTTGATTTTCATGTATTCTATCACTTGTTCCATGCATCTCTATCCAGTTAGCGGGATCGAGTTCCCATCTTAGCTTGGGACGAGATCCCATGGAGCTCCTAACTTGGGATCGCAAAAGCGAGTTTCTGAGAGAGAAACGTCACCATATTAGGAGTTTCCTGCAACTAAGGTTAGTTCTCCCTGAGGCAATTAGGTAAGCTCCCGTGTGGCTTTCTTTCGTAATCCTAGAATCTCTTCATTCACTGCCTTTCTCCACTTAGGTTGTTGTAAGGCCTCCTATATGCAGCCTGGAATTGTAATGTTCTCCAGAACGGTGGTGAAAGCTCAAGAGCTAGGAGACAACTTCTTATAGGAAACAAACTGTGAGATGGGGTGCTTGGTACAAGATCTGACCCCCTTTTTGTGAGCAACGGGCCTGTTGAGATCATTTAATGAACATAACTCATTTGTGGAGGAGCTAGAGTCTGAATTACCTTGAATGACCTCAGTGGGAGTTGGACTCAGGACAACAGTCAGCAAGGATCAGGATGCATTTGCAGTTCCACCGGTTTAGGATTCTTCTCGCGCCTTGAGTAATTGTTAAGCTCCTTATTTCATCCCTGAATAACGCTAGGATTTGATGGTTGGATAGCAGACTGAGAATGTTTAATGTCTGGTTGAGAATGAGACTCGAGTAACCTCAGAGGGATGTCAAGTGTGGGAATGTCCCAAAATTGATATTCTTCTTAGTTTACTAAATTCTCCCTCAGAATATGATTTTTGGGGTAGTATGGCACATTTTCAAGAAAGATCACATCCATAGTGTTGTAGGTTTTTTAGTAGTGGGAGAGTAGCATTTATATCCCTTTTGATAAGAGCAGGGGCGGATCTAGAAAATCTAACTGCGTGGGGCTAAAAAAACATTAAACAAAGTTGATGGCTAACTAAAAAGAATTAAGGAGGTTCAAGTTCATATAAAACATGAAATGTCAAAAGCATTAAAATTAGTAAGTAGTTCATCAAGGTTTCACAAAATCATGAAAATATAAGAAAATCAACTCTAAACATCGACGGTCAAAACAGAACTCGGCATTCTTTATAGTCACGAAAGTCATCAATTGCTCAATTTGACTAATGTGATTATTATGTATAAGAAGCATATTACGTATAAGTTAACATATTATAATTTGCGTCACTATTGAATTCGCTAAATGCAGAATAAATTGCTCAATTTGACTAATACGATTATTATGTATAAGTTAATATCTTATAAGAATTTAAACTTAAAAAAAAAAAACTAACCTTGATCAATTTGTGTTTTTTTTGTAATCTAAAAATTTGAAATTTAGAATTTGGAAGAATGAAGATGGAGTAAAAGAATGAGAAAGAAAAAGATTATGACGGCCGGTAATACAAAGAGTAAAAAAATATAACCAACAAAACCATAATTAATTAATGTTACGATATAATGGCATTTTCGTAAATATATAAAATATGAGTATCTATAATTTGAAAAACCAAAAAGAAATTCCAAATAATTGGGGGGTGCCATGCGCCCCCCCCGGTCATGACATACTCCGCCCCTGTAACAGGAATAACCTATAAAAAGACGCTTGACAGACTTTGGATCAAGTTTACTTCTGTGGTGAGAGAAACATATACATAGGCAAAATACCTGAAAACTTTGAGAGGAATATTATTCACAATCGATTTTGAGGAAAGATTTTGGAAAGAACCTGGCAAGGTGTATCGAATTTCAAAACTCTTGAAGGCATTCTATTTATCAGATTGGTTGCACTTAAAACTGCCTTCCCCCAGAAGTTTGGTGAATAATCCCATTTGCTAAAAAATAAGGTCCAAGCATTGAGTTGAAATATTCTTCAGCATTATTAGTCCTAAACACCTGAATCTTAACCTGAAACTGATTTTGATTCATCGAATGAAAGGATTTGAAAATAGATCCTGCCTCTCATTTATCCTTCATAAGAAATACCATTGTAAGTCGGGTATGGTCATCGACAAAAGAAACGAACCATCTAGCATTAGAAATATTTTTTACACAAGGTGGTCCCCAAATGTCACCATGAATAACAGAGAATGGTTTAGAGGGTTTATAATGTTTGAAAGAATAGGAACTACGAGAATGCTTAGATAGCTGACAAACCTCACATTGGAAAAACTTGGGATGGTTTTTAAATAATGAAGGAAACAACTTGGATAAGTAGATAAAGTTTGCATGTCCTATGCAAAAGTGCCATAACATTACCGTACTTACTTTATTTGAATTTAAAGACAAGCTTGAACTAGAACCAGAGTTGTTTTTTGCAGAGAGTAAAACATGATGAGCTCGAGTATCTTGTTGATCACCAGCCCTAGTTCGGTTGAGTCCCTTGCTTTCCTTAGCATTGCCAATCATCTTCCGTGAATCCAAATCCGGAAACGAACAGTGATTGGAGGAAAATTTAGCAATGCATTTTGACTGTTGAGTGAGTTTACTGATTGACAGTAAATTTCATGAGAGATTGGGAACATAAAGAACTGAGTTGAGAATTAGTGTCTCCGAGATGATCACTTTTTTAATTCTAGTCACTGTGGAAAGAGAGCCATCTGCAATCCTGACTTCGTAGTTCTCGTGACATGGGCTGCACTCATGGAGTTGTGATACATCACTATCATGTGACTAGAGGCTCCGGAATCGATGATCCACTCTGATAAGTTCTCAGCTTTAGCATGGAGAGCAGTCAAGAAGTTATTTTTTTGAGCAGTGGATCCGATTAGGATAACTAGGGCAAGAGAATCCTCGACTGAACATCTTTTGCAGCCATTCTACTTACTCTTTGTTGAAGACGACATGATCACTTGTTGGTTTTCCTTTTCCTTCAGAGTCAGCCACAAAGCCCTGCACTTCCTTCTCTTTATTCGGCTTCCACTCTGCTGGCTTCCATGTATCTTCCAACTTGTTTCTTTGATATGGCCTAGACGACGACAATGATCACACCAAGGTCTACCTTTTTCTGCTGTGCATCATTGGTGGAAATTGGCCCTCAAAAGACAAAAGCTAATCCTTCTGGAATACTTGAAGATTGCCCTCGAGAGACAAGAGCTGATCCTTCTGGAATACTTGAAGATGGCCATGAACCCATCATTAGCTTCTTCCTGCTTTCTTCCCTCCTGACTTCTGAGAAAGCTTCACGAATGGTTGGAAGAGGCTTGGCTCCAAGAGTTCTCCCCCTTACTTCGTCTAGAGATTTGTCTAGTCCGAGTGGGAACTTGAAATCCCTTTGCTTTTCAATGATCTTTTTGTATCGGCTTGCATCATCTGGGCACTCCCAATCCAGACTTTCAAGCCCATCTAATTGCTGCGAAAAATGCCTAAGAGTGTTATAATATCATAAAACAGAAAGTTCTGTCCTATTTCATTGTCCATGGTGTTGATTAACCGGGATATAACCATGTTGTTCTCGGTCTTCCACATCCTTACCTTTTCTCGGTCTTCCACATCCTTACCTTTTCCCGTTGGTGATAGTTGTGGCTGGTCAATTTATAGTTTGTAATGAGAATGACCGAGCCTTATGAACAACCAGTATTCACGAAATCTTGGCCTGATGAAGTCCCCGAGAAGCTGCTGGATTCAGTCACCATAGGAGTTTTAATGGTCAGATCAGGTAGAAGAAAGAAGAGTAAAGAGGGATCTATGTTACTGTCAGATCCCAGAAGAAGGAGAAGAAAAATTCTGGTCAGAGCCAGACACAAGCAAGAAAAGTAGCCCAGAAATTATGCTCTGATACCATGAAGAAATTTTTTTGTATTTCGAACTTCTGAAATTACATACCAAAAGGCTACATTCATAGGGAAAGGAGAAGTGCCACAGGCTGGCAGATTCCTTGATATCCAGCTATACAAAAAAGGAAATAAATCACATCCTACAAAATAGGAAACAAGAAACTAATGCCTCTAAATCAAAGATCTATGACTAATTACAAAATCAGGAAATTGACAACTATTTACAGCCCAATAACTTGAGATTTTTGGATCTGTAAATCCGGAATTCCACATCAGTTTTCTTTCTTTGACTTTTGACTAGGTCCATGAGGCAATGTTGGCTTCTGTGGACCACCTTCTACATAAGGCATGATAGTATGTGACATTTCAAGGAAAATAGATGTTAGAAACCGCCCCAACCCGTGGGGTTGGTGTGTGCATGTGTGTGCTGGGGACGGGTGGGGGAAGTACATGCTAGGCATTAAATCACCCAAGAAAAAGAGTAAAAAAGCACACTAGAGAAAGCCAGTTGAAAGAAAACTCTTTTGATCCAACTACTGGACCTGTAACTTTTAGCAAAAACCTGATGCAAAGATAAAAAGAAATGCTCCAAAAACTGAACCAGGTCGCGCACCTATCCACGCTTTTTGGTTGCTTGTACTCCTTGGAGAAGGCAGAGACATCAGTGACTTTATTTACAAATGATTATTTGTTATGTGCATCGTGATGGGATGCAAGTTAATTCATTTTTGTTAATATATAATTTAATCGAGACTGTCTTTAATGATTATACATATTAACAGTAGATATGATGCATAAATGACGCACGTTATTACTCTGTGCGTAGCATACAATTGTGTCAGGAAACATAGAATACAAGCATTAGCTCAACAGAGGGTGTTTGGGGGTGTGGAGTTGGCGCGGAGGCCCGGGCCGGGGTGGGGGGGGGGGGGGGGTGTGGTGGTGGTTGAGGAGGTGAAGGAGGAGGATGAACCTTCTCTTAGACAAGGTGTAAACTGACCAAAGAAAAGGAGGGAGAATCTCCTTAAAATAAAAACAGTTATCCTCCTCTTAGCGGTACAAACTTCATACCACGAAGCAGAGGTGAAGAGGAAGCTCGAAGGCATTGGGACGGCTTCAATTACTTAAATATTAACAACCTATAGTTTTTTGTATGTTTGAATTTTAATTTTCTATATGCTTATCTCTACTCCCCCCCCCCCCCCCTCTCCCTTCCCTTCCTCTTCATGAAGAAGCTGACAATGTCATTTTCATCCTACCATGTAAAAGATTTTGAGGTTCAAACTTAACGTGATCGGACTTTTAGCAGTTCGATATTTATGGTGTTAGTCAATTTAACTTGTGTTACTTGGATTTGAAAAAAAACAAAAAGCGCGAGAATTGTGTTACCAACAAATCTGGGGTTATGTATGTTTCTTCGCCTTTTATGGTTTGAAGAGAGCTATCCATGAGCTCCCAGACCATTCATGGCTCCGGGACAATATTCGTGCAAGTTAGACCCTCTGCATTCATCCATATCTTGAACTCTACAGAATCGCTAATCAAGAAACAATGCTAAGATGAGTTTGTATATGACACATAGGGCACTCAAGTTTTTCACTTTTGGATGGTGCCTAGGACATCGCACAACCTGTTAATATTTCCAGGTGTGGATATGTTCATACAACTGTTATGATTCATCTCCTGTTTGTCTCTAGGACATCGCACAACCTGTTAGTGTCTGTGTACACGCTCCGTATGGGAAGTTTGTACTTTGGATTGATCTATGTAGATCTCTTTGGTATCAATGTCGTTAATCAGAAGTTGGAGCTAAATATATGTTTTGTTTAATCAGCTTGATAAAACAAAAACATTTCTTCCTTGTCTTATTTGGGCAACGTATATGGTTTTTAGACATGTTTTGAGAAAGCTACGTTATTCAGCTACTTTGGTAACATTCTCCGCATCCTGTTTCACATGGATGCTGGCATTCTTTCTTGATACCCCACTTTTATTTCTTTTAAGTAAATCTTGTCAACCATTTGATGGGTAAGCTATCCCACATCACGTGCATGCTTAACAGTAGTTTCAAGGCATGCAATAAAAGTGGAATATGAAAGGTCATTATGCTGAGGGCATCTGCAGACAGGTGTATTCTAGTGTGTATAAAAAATATATCGAGCAAAGCTATATGTGTTCATAAGTCATCTATTTCCCAATAGGCTTTCTTATTCCAACTTGCTGGCTATTTCTTGAATAAGGTCATGTCAATTTTTTAAATCAACTTTTCTAGCAAAATAGAATGTAGATCAGTTAATACAGGGCGAGGAGAGTTAAAGGCTCCCTAGACTCAAAACATGACGGCTTGCATGTTTACTTTCTAGGTTTATGATGAAGAGTTTGGTTTTAGGAGTAGAAGAGAGATTTAGTAGTGGGTTTGCGTTCTGTTTACACTGGTATGAACAGTATTTTTTCTGTAGTATTCTTGGGCACGGAAAATGGAAAATGAACTGCACTATAGCAGAAACAGCAGAAAGGATAACTAGAGATCCAAACTACCTATTTCCATCCGTGTATCTTGTGTTTTTTCCATCAGTTCTCAGTTATACGTCTATCTATTTGGCAGTATGTAATGCATCCCTTAGTGGAAGAGGGAGTCATTGGGGAAATATATCCTGAATTAAGAATCAAGCACCCCCGTTAAAACAGATTGTATCTGAGAGAAAAAAAGGGAAAATAAAAACCTTCCTATTGATATATATCAAGCATCCTGGTGGGGAAGGTGAGGTTAGGGGTTTGTTTAGAATTGCATATTGATTTAGTATTCTAGATTCCAAGTGCGGCGTACAGTTTCTAGTACTGGTGTTAGTTCACATCTTCATGTTCATCTCCTAATGTACAACAAAGCACGTGGCTTCACACTGTTGCCTGGCAGTTGGAGTTCTAATGATACTTTGCATCATAGTACATGGTATTATGGCTATGCGAGCAATCAGTGCTATTCTTGATGCGGCTTGAGCTGATTTACTGATACAGTTTAGAACCTTTTAATTATGATTTCCACCCATATACTGTTAATATGATTAATGTTTCTTTCCTTTTTGGTGAGTACATCATTTAGTTTTCAAGAGCATCCGGGAGGATAAAAGAATCCATTTTAGATCTTCCCGTAGCAACCAGTGACGATGACATTGAAGAAGCTGCTATCCTGAAAGATGAATCAGAACCGGAAGATGAACACGATCAGAATAATAAGGAAGTGCCTTCAGCTGCAACTAGGGAAGAAATTGATCCTTTTGGGCTTGATGCTCTCATTCCAAGTGCTCTGAAGAAAGATGAAAAAACAAAGGGAAGAAAGGACGCAGAAGCCAAAATCCGGAAGGGTGAAGAGGAAGAGACGAAGAGTTTTCTCAAATCACAAAGAGAAGCCTTGATTCTTTGTTTAGAGATAGCCGCACGGCGTTACAAAACCCCATGGTCGGATCTCACTTTGCCATCATCGCAGTTCATTGTTGCTTCTTTTCAATTCCTCTGTGTACCTGTTACTTCATCTGATGTATGTTCTTTTATGCCTTTTCAGGTCCCAAACGGTGATAGACATTTTAGTAAAGCACGCCTTCGACAACATTTCAAGGTTCACCTCTCAACAAAGGGATGCTATAGGAAAACTCTGGGCTTCCATTCGGGAGCAGCAAACTCGGAGGAAGCAAGGGAAATCGGTGTCTGGGAAACTCGATATGAATGCTTTTGAATCTCTTCAGGCAAAATATGCAAATGAAAAGATCAGCATTCGGCGTGCTGTTGGAGCTAGTGGAGGGCGTCGTACTCAACAGTGGCTTGGTTAACAGTGCCATTTGATCTCTATTGAAGGCTTGGTTAAGAGTGCCATCTGATCTCTATTGATTTGGTGCAATTCATATCACAGGTTAGATGATTACAGTTGTACAAAGAATGACCATTTGGTTGTATAATAGTGTAATTTGTTTTGTGTACATTGAGCTTTCATCAGCTTACCTCATATTCCTTTGTAACCAGTAGCTTTACCATTCCATTTGTGAACAGGGAATGGCTTAGGACTCTGAAATCAAGGACGCTTATGCGATAGGAGGGGCTAAGAAAGGCATGGGTTATTTTAAACTTTCAATGACACTAGATAGTGGGGACTAATGGTCGGATCCGTATGGTATTTTGCACTAGATGGTCGGACCATCCAATATTTTCTAGTAAAGAAGGCACTTGGAAGAGCATCATAACAGCAGCATATCCAAAAGGTTCTGGTTGAATTCCGGAACTAGAATTGGGTATCGGAATTCTTTTCACGTTCTAATTCTCAGTTGAATTCCGTAAATGGAATTGGGAATCAGAATTGTATTTCAATTCCGATTCGCAAGGAATTAGAATTTGAAAAGATTTCAAATTTAGTTATTTGGACACGTTAAGTAATTTGAATAGGGAAAATTACACAAAACTCTCTTGAGGTTTGTCTTAATTATATTCGGCTCCTACTAACTTTGATAATTACATTCCGCTCCCTGAGGTTAATTACACATTTAACGGAAAGGCCAACTCTGTTACAAGATTCCTTTACGCTCCACTTTTTGTTCTTTCTATACCCAAAACCTCAACCTTCCTTCCTCCCCCCACCTCCCACACACACACACAACCCCCAAACACACTTTGCCCGTCCATATGCCAAGATCCAAATTAGGAACCCATCAATGGCAAGCCTTCGGTGACCACCTAACACTGCCATCGATGACAAACAAACACCGAACGAATCCCAAATCTCTACCTCCCACCGACCCAAACCCCCCATCTTCTGTTGGGCCCTACCCCCACAACACGCGCATAAAAATACCCACGTACAAACACATGCACAGAGATTTGGGCTCCCTTGCCCAGATATGATGTTCTCAGATCTGTTGGCTGTGTGGTGAAGACAAATGGAGCTGTACATATGATTGTGAATGTGATGGGCGGTGTGTGTGTGTGTGTTGTCCACGGGGGTGGGGGGGTTGGGGTTGTGGAGCTGTAAGATGGTGACGGTGGATGGTGATGGGCAGTGTATTTATATTGCTAGGACAGTGGTGTAGATCGGAGGGGTTTGGGTGCGGTGATGGCGGTAGTTGTTCACAGGAGTGAGCTAGGTTTTCGGGAGGCCACACACTCTCTCTCTCTCTCTCTCTCTACGGTTACAGTGTATATCAGTGGGGTTTTGAGGCAACGACTGCGGCAATTGTTCAGAAGAGTGAGCAAGGGTTTCAGGAGGCCATACACACACAACGACGACAATGCTTGGTTTTGATTTGGATCTAGAAATTTGGGTTTCGGCATAGGAATCAAGTTCCGATCGGTGGGAGGAAAGCTTTCGGAGGTGTGTTGTGTGGGGGCGGTAATTGTCCAGAGAGGAGTGAGCTAGGGTTTCGGGAGGTTGGGCAAGGGGATAAGGGTTGGGTGGGTTGGGTAAATTAGATTTTTAATGAAGGGTATTACTGTCTTTTTATCGATTCTGTTAACTCCATAAATTGAAAAATGAAAAAGTGTAGCTCACTGTAATAAAGAAAGTTAGTAGGCTCCGTGTGTAGTTTGAGTAAACCTCATGGAGTTTTGTGTAATTTGCCCATTTGAATATAACAACATATAGTCACAAGCTTATTATTTTTCTTGTTAATTAAACTGGCAACTCTGGCGATAGAGGTGGTAACCATCGGAGGAGGTCCGGCAAAGTGCAATGGCGGCTGGGCGGCGAGATGGTTGTGGCTTGTGGATGCGGCGGTGGCTGAGAGTGGGTAACAGTAAAAGATGGTGGTCCATGGCGACAGTATTGGTCCATCTTGGAAATATAATTCCTAGTTGAGACATAATAATTGGGAGCCAACTTGGTATATAGCTAACTCGGATCTAGTCTAGATTACAAAACTAAGTAGATGATCAGAACAGCAGAAGTAGAATTCTAATGGTCCAATTTCAAATTCAGCTCTAACTTGAAGATGAATCCCGTGATGCAATCGGGCCTGATTGGTTTTTAGCCTTTTGACTGATCAAAAACATATTTGTAGGAATTCTGGGTTTGGGTTGTTCTAACGTCTGAGCTCACTTTTTCCCAAGCACTTTAGACCAGATCAACAGCAGTCCCCAAAGAGCAGCTTCATGCCTCGTTTACGAACCAGGTGTCCGTCTGGTGCAACACGCTTCTTCCCCCGGCACGTACCCTGTGCGCATGTATTACATGTGCCACAAAAACTAGTCAAAATAAACATAACAAATAACACCACCTTAAGGTTACCTTATTGGGCCCCTTTCGACTCTATACATATGCTAAGATCATATCTATCTATATATGATAATATGCCAATCTCTGTGTATATATATTTTTTTATTGAAATCAAATACGAGTTCACCTTAGCGAGAAGGTTGTCAAAGGCAACCACCCAGGGGGTTTACAAGGAGTTGATTCCCTGAGTCTGTCGTAACAAGATTCGAACTGAACACATTCATGATGTATCTCGGATCTTTACCAAGTTTAGCAATCCTTAAGAGTTGACGTGGTATTCAAGATGAAAGTTAATTTTCCTGCAACTATATTTCCTTTTGTTGTTTTCTACTTCAAATTGAGCCAAACTTATCCTTAGTTTAAGCAAGTGCGTACATCTTTGTTCGAATCACAAGTATGTCAAAGTCCAATGAAATAAACTTTAGAGGGAAGATTGACTAACTGATTGACTATGTAAGTGAACACCAAAACAGGAAATTAAAAAGATAAACATCAACGAAATACAAGTCAGTAAAATCATTAACATAAAAAAAAAAATCAAATGTAATACAACTCAGACACGACAGACCAGACTCAACCCAGCACGACAAACTCGACTTGTGCGCCATACATCCTTTTTGCTAGTGATCATATTTTATAGGCCATCCTCCTCATTTTTTGTGTCCAATTATATGTGATGTTCATCTCAGTTTCAAATAAGATATTGTCATCCATAAGGGAAACTACAAAAGTGTTTGTCCCTAACCGCGTTACAGCTGAAACAATAAGGATTCATCAACGGGGCGGATTAAGGGAATTTATTCTACCTTAAGTCCTCAACAACATAATTCAATAAACAAATATCGGTCACAACAACTACTGGTGTCCAATCATAACAATAAGAGTTTAACATAAACATAATCAACATGTCATGCTAACCGAAACAATTAAGTAGCATATCAGAACAACATTGTCCTTGCCTCATTGGCTTATAACTAAAGCAACTCGCAACCTCTGACTGCAACGAGCAGGATCACCTGATCAAATAAGATCTTGCTTGCAAGGCATCATTTAAACATCCACGCACACTTTATTCTACCTCTTCCCATTTAACCGTTCCTAGCGTCTTATGACAGCTAGTTAATCTGATCTGATAACCAGATCCTTAACCTTTCCTTTCGATGCATTATCGATAAAAACCCTCTCATTATTGATGTATTAACACCATTCCTCGCTTCCCATCACTCCAGATGCATAATAGCCCGCATTCCCAAAAATTGCGCCAACATGACAAATAATCAAAATACCCCCTGATGGCCGGTACATCACCAACACAGGAAAACATCTTTAAAACTACTTTTTAGATGTATTACATCATTTATAGACCAAATAGTCCCTCAAAATTTTCAAAGGAAAAAATTACCAAAACACCCCATGGCGGCCATCGCCCCAACAACATCTCAAAACTACTTTAAAAAACCTTTCAGATGCCTTACACTCCTTCCCAGACAAAAAAGTCATTCGAAAAATTTTCTAGCGAAAGTTACCAAAATACTCCCCCGGGTGACAAATTACCAAAATACCCCTAGGGCTTTACGATACCTGAAAATTTTCAAAACCAATTTAAAAATGGTATTTTAAGTGTGCCAAAGTCATTTTAAAAAATTTTCGCTCGAAAATTCCGAACCAGTGTCCGAACCGAGCACTTAAAAGTCAGTTTGGCCAAAAATAGCTCACGACTTTGAAATGACCAGAAATTTTGCAAAATGAAACTTCTCAGCATCTTAGGGTTCTCATAAAATTTTCACACGAAACAACGCTAGTTTGATATTTTAAATTTTACTGTAAAATTCCAAAAGTTCCCCGTCTGTTAACCCCTTTACGGATCTCAAAAAAATCTGAATTTTTTTCATAGATCAGGTATCCTAAAAATAACTGGTGTCTATTTTTTGCACTTTGACTAAATCTAACCCTAATTGTTTTTAAAATTTTGAATTTCAAACTGATTAATTAATTTCCACTTTTAGCGATACTTACGGTTACTATTCAAATCAAAACACACCCTATTTCACCTTCAACACACATAGTCTTCATCTTCAACCTCTCTCCCTCTCACTGCCGAATGTCCAATCTCACACGAATTCCATTTTTCTTCCCCTATCATGGACAATTCCACCCTAACCCACCTTAATCCAATCTTTAACACCCTTTTTAACATACAATTCAACACATTAAACCACCTAGAATTCACATCTTCATCCATCCGAAACAAACCATGAACACACTCTTAGAATACACACCAACACACACAAAACCACACGCACAACTCTAAAATCTTAACCAATCTTCTTCCTTTTTCCTAACCACAAAGCACAACTTGAATCATCATAATCCCACTCCGAATCATATATATATATATATATATATAGGGATCTGATCCGTTGATAACGCTAGCAACTTACCGCGATTTGGCCATCCACGGTCAAGAATGGACGGCCAAATCGCGCGCCACGCCCAGTATTTTTTTCACCCGTCCGCTACATAATGTAGCGGACGGTAAATTAACGTCCGCTACATTATGTAGCAGATGGCCAAACAGCGCTAGCAACTTGCTAGCGCTATCAATGGATCACGACCCATATATATATATATATATATATATATATATATATATATATATATATATATATATATATATATATATATATATATATATATATATATATATATATATATATATATATATATATATATATATATATATATATATATATATATATAGGGAGCTGATCCGTTGACAGCGCTAGCAAAATGGAATATTTTGCTAGCGTGATCTGGCCGTCCATCCTGAAAGATGGACGGCCCAGATCGTGCCTTTTTGGAAATCTGTCAGCCCTCCGCGAGACTGTCTCGTGGACAGTCTTTTTTACCTTTTTGCCCTCCTCCCATGTCCGCGAGACTGTCTCGCGGACGACATTCAGTTCCTGACATGTGTCAGGAAAAAGGCGCCCGCTACACAGCGTAGCGGACGACCTTTAGGCTGACACATGTCAGGACCTGTCCCGTCGGTCGCGAGAAAGTCTACATATAACTCTCTCCTATTATAGATATTATTAATCAGATCGGGCAATCAGCTTTTATCAGTCCGCTATATCTCTCTCTCTCTCTCTCTCACATCTAACCCAAGCCGCTACCCCATCTAGAACGACCCACATCTCCGGTGACCCACATCTCCGGCGACACCACCGTCCTCCCCTCAACGCCGACCTCGATGGCTTCTGGATCGGAGACCACCTACGATTTTATTGGCAACTTGCACCTGGCAGGCAAACACTTTTTCAAAGTCATGATGCCGGGATTTGAGAATGAACTTGTAGGCCATCCCTCTTTCTCTTTATTTTCGTGTGTTAAAAGTTTGATCTTTTGTTTTTCTTAATCAAAACTAACCTATTTTTTGTATTGTGTTTGGTAGGACATACCGGAAGCCTTTACCAATCAATTTACAACAATTCATGAGAGTGCAAGATTATATAGCCGCAAGGGGGCATGCCAGGTTGAAATCAGGCTGAAGTCCGGCCGACCCCAAAAAAAGCAATTCGCAGAGGGTTGGAACGTCTTCGTGCGCCAGCATGGCCTCGAACTCGGGGACTTTGTAGTGTTTGAACACCTTGGGTGGTGGGATTTTCAAGTTGTAATCTTTAATCAGAGCGCTTGTGAAAAAATTTCGATGCCCAAATGTGAACCCTAATTTATTATTAATAAAAAAATTTATGTTCTTGTTCATTATGTTTCCAAATTTTTTCTCGCTTAATTGTGCGGTTTTTTTTCCCTCGATATATTGAGATCGTTGATTGTGAATCGTACATTATTTATTGTTTATCAATATTGAGATTGTTGATTCCGTCGCTAAAACAAGTCTTCGGGCGCTAATTTATTAAAACAGCATTAACCTACTATGTCGCTAAAACAAGTCTTCGGGCGCCAATTTATTCCAATTTATTAAAACTGTATTACGCTACATTGTATAGCTCTACTATATAGCGGACACCAAAGTCTAGCTCTACAATATTGCGGACATAAGGCCTCCGCTTCGGCCGGGGTTCGGGAAGGTCGGAACTAAATGTCTGGTCCGTGCCAACCATTTTCTGGTCCAACACTTAGTTTTTATTTTTCTGTACTCTTTTCTGTGTCCGCTATATTTTTTGGTACTCTTTTCTGTGTCCGCTATACTATGTAGTGGACGGCCTATCCGACCCTTAGTTTTTTTCTACATCCGCTGTACTATGTAGCGGACGGCCCCGTAGAACACTTGCTTTTTTTTTGTTCTGTTTTCTATGTCCGCTATACTATGTAGCGGACGGCCCCGCAGATTACTAGCTATCTATATCCGCGATACTATATAGCGGAGCAGAAGGTGGAGCGACAGGACAGGACCTGACAGGTGTCACCGCGCGCCAGTCCGCTACACTGTACAGCGGCCATCTGTAGCGGTGTCCCATCAGGACTTTAATGTTGTCCGCTATATTGTATAGCGGACATCAAATATATATTCAAAAAAACCCTAACTTCGACACTCTTCTCCATTCTTCCTACTCACAAATATTCCCAGCGGCGTTGGCAAGCAGATTTGCGCAATTTCTTCATAAGAGCAGCTTTCATACCCTAATAGATCACGTAAGTTCACAAAATCAATCCTTTACATGTTTGCAGTCTATAGTTGTGATGAATATTGCGTTTTATGCGTGGTTTTGATTATGCATTGAGCATGTGCTAGCGATGATGAGGATTTATATATGTATGTATTTGTTCATGTGCTAGCGTTTGTAAAATTCGATTCCATATATGTCTATATATCTATTATGGTGCTGCTCATATATGGTATCAGTGTATGTATTATGCATGTGCTAGCGTCGTATTTTTGCGAGCGATTATCAAAAATCCAAAACGTAAAATCCAAACTGAGAAGGTTTTTCCATAGTTTCAGTTGCAAAAAATGGAATTTAACCCTGGACCAGAAGATCCATCCGTGTTATACGACCAAGCCAACCATATCAGTACGCTCATATGGGATGGTGGAGTAAGATACATTATTTATCAACTTTCTTATTCTTACGAACGTTGTTTTACCGTTCGTTTTGCTTAAATTGTATTTATTAATTCGTAGGAAAGAGAACTTCTCACCACCGTAGAAGTATCTCGCGAGTTCACAAGATGGGAATTGAACAAGTCCCAGAAAAAGATACTGCGTGGAATTGGGTTTGGGATTTTCACGCATGGGCAGATCTTTCAACAGCTTGACCGGGCCTTGATAGGTGCCCTTGTTGAGAGGTGGAGAAGTGAAACGAATACGTTTCACTTCCCGCTCGGAGAGATGACAATTACCCTAGAAGATGTAGGGTTCATCTTAGGGTTGCCGGTGACGGGGCGGCCGGTAATTGCTCCTCCGTCAGACGCAACGAATAAGAGAACGGCGCGGGACTTCTTCACTTCGATACCCCAGGATCAATTTAGCACTGGTGGTATAAAGTTGAAGTGGTTGGTAGATACCTACGGGGTTTTGCCGGAAAACTATACGGGCCGTGAGCTTGTGGTGTACACAAAAGCCTTCCTCTTGTGGGTGATGGGGGCAATTTTATTCCCAACGACGTCGAAGAACACGGTCAGCGTGAAATATTTACCGTTGTTGGGTAACCTGCCGGAGGTTGGGGATTATGCCTGGGGTGCAGCGGTTCTTTCGTATCTGTACCGAGCATTGCACAAGGCAACGAGGCCCGACTCCAAAGCCATATGTGCATGTCTCTCGCTATTGCAGGTATATCATATAAATCCTGTCTTCGTTATTGTGTTTTATTTCTGTTGAATCGACGATATAAATATAATTTTTTGATGTTCTCAGGTGTGGTCTTATGAACACCTTGCTCCCGGTGCACCAACGCGTAGGGATGGAACCGATAAAGTCTGGCCTCGGTTGTGTGCTTGGGAGTACAGCCGGAGGGCTAGCCACTACAAGAGGAGAGTCGATCCCCATCACAACATTACGTACTATCGAGGGGAGTTCGACCGTCTATCTCCTGGCCAAATGCGTTGGGCACCGTACATACGTTTGGCGCGACGGGTGGGAGAGTCGTTCGTCTTCACGCTCTCCGGGTTGCAGCGCACACCCCTGATCCATTTCGAGGTCGCAGAGTGGCAGCTGCCAGACCGAGCAATGCGCCATTTTGAGTTGGAGCAGGGTTTGCCAGTCGATGCCCCGGATATGAGGGTTAACAGGAACCCACCGGATGTCGGACTGTTTGGCATCGCCAATGCGTACGAATTGTGTGCGGCCGAAATAGAGCTTTGGAGTTCTTGGCAGGACACACTGGCGGCCATCGTCTCGGAGCCTGACCCCGTTATCAGCATCGATCAGTACGATGAGTGGTACTACCGCATCACGCGGAGGAGAGTAGCCCCAGTAAACTTTGAACGTGGGGAGAGGTATGTGCCTAGGGGTCAGATCGATGAGCGTATGGCATACAATCTCGTAAGTTGCCCAACAAGTCTGACTTGTCTTGAATTTGATGAATATAAATGTCTGATTGAAGTTACTTATTTTTTATCTCTTTGGATGTAGGTTAATGCCTCGCTTGCATTCTTCCAGAAGTTGAGTGAGCGGAATGGGCAAGGATCTTTGCCAACAGGCTGCTACATTGGCTTTAGGCTGCGGGAAATTTTTGCGCCAAGCATCGGGACAGTCTTCGGGAGTCAGCCCGGGAATGGGTTATACGGGCGTCAGCCAGGGATACGGTGATCCCTCCGGACAGGCTTCAGGGGTGAGTCAAGGAGTTGGTGGTCCCTCTGTAGCGGGGATGGGACAGGCTCAAGCGTCGTGGGGCGATTACAGCGGCCCCTCCTTCCATTTGTTCCCGGAACCCCAACCCCTCTCTCAAGTCACGCAAGACTGGCCTTTCAGAAACTAAGGTTTCTCCGAGCCACTGCCCATTGTCCCGTGGGCGGGACCAGTTGGCGCTCACGGAGGGCAAAATCAGCCGGCTGAAGAAATGGCCGAAGAGCAATATCAGCCGGCCGAACCAGGAATTAGAGGCCAATATCCCTTGCTCTCGCCCCCCGGCAGAGGGCAAGATTTACCGGTTGACCCCCCTGAAGGAGGGCAATATCCCCCGGTCGACCCCCGAGGGCAATATCCGAAAGGGCATCCAGCCAGGCCCCTAAAGCCGCATAAATGCGAGCTAATCCGAGCCCGTTATTTTAGCGGGCCCCCCCAAGACGGAGCGTCGTATGACGTGGATCACCCGGAGGGCTTGGATTACAATGCCTCGTGGACAAAGATCGCCTCGCTGACGCCGGGAGTTTGGTTAGACAGTGGTGTCATCTCGCACTACGTGCAAATTCTGAGGCAAAGGTGTCGGGAGCATCCAAACATCGGTCCGCGGGTGTTTATCTTGGATGCTTTTTTTCATCAGATCCTAGTACAAGAGTGGCACGACTGGGGCAGTGCAAGGAAGGGGAAGGGGAGAACCCTGGGCCAGTGGAAACTGTCCGCTAACCTACAAGCATATCTTGCTAGGGATAGTCCAGTGAGCGCAAGTGTTGCCGGCGTGTTTCTAATCCCCTTTTTAGGGAATGCCCACTGGTACTTGGTTTGCTATGAACCATTAGAGAGCACGGTATCAGTCGTTGACAGTCTCTACGATGATACAGATGATGCCTGTGATTGACATGTACCGAGGCATAGGTGTAACGACCCGGTCCACGGCCCCACCACAGGGCGTTGCCTCCCTCAAAAGGGCTAGCCAAGTAGGTACTTATGAGTTCCTTGGCAAGGTCTTATAAGGGCCATCTCATACTATTCCACATCCGATGTGGGATGAGTGAGGCAGCCATACGTATCCACGGCCCCACCACAGGGCGTTGCCTCCCTCAAAAGGGCTAGCCAAGTAGGTACTTATGAGTTCCTTGGCAAGGTCTTATAAGGGCCATCTCATACTATTCCACATCCGATGTGGGATATTACAATAGGCCAGTTGGATGCCATGGTAAGATCATGTTTCCTTCTTATTGTAACTTGCATATTATAAAACTGATAAATCTTATTATGTTTGCTATGTTTAATGTTTAATGCTTATTATGTTTCTCGCAGAATCTATTTGCTGCCTTGGTCAATGGTAGGCGTCGGGAGAAGGTATCGCATAGGCCGGACCTCATTTTCCGATTGAAGAGGAGTAGGCCCAAGCAACATAATTCCTCGGACTGCGGCGTCTTCCTCTGCATGTACATGGATTACATTTGTCGGTCTGCGAGCCTCAAGAAGACTGTCTGGAGCCGAGAATGCATACAAGGCTTTAGGTATAGGATTGCTTGGGAAATTATGAATGGCCGGCCAAGAGCTATTAGGTTTATTATAAATCCGTGTAAGGAACATCATTCCCGCGGGAGATGAGGCCCCCAATTGACATTGTAACGTTATATTCAACACTTTTTTAAAAAACATATATTGAATGCGATTGATTTTATTGACCGATATGGTTGTGTTGAATTCAGTTGAGTTTTTTATTTGTGGTCAGAGATAGCATTTTGACTGATCTGTGATTTTAACGGTGGGAAACCAAGTGTTGGATATCTGTCTATCTGCAGGGCCAGTGTTCAACAAATAACCAAGTGTTGGATATCAGACATAGAAAACAGAACCAAAAAAAAATAAGAAAAAAAACTAAGTGTTGGATAGCTAGGTATTCTGCGGGGCCGTCTGCTACATAGTATAGCGGACACAGAAAAGAGAACAAAAAAAAAATAAGTGTTGGGTATTCTGCGGGGCCGTCCGCTACATAGTATAGCGGCCACAGAAAAGACATCGAAGAAAAAAAACTAAGTGTTGGATAGCTAGGTATTCTGCGGGGCCGTCCGCTACATAGTATAGCGGACACAGAAAAGAGCTCCAAGAAAAAAAACTAAGTGTTGGATAGCTAGGTATTCTGCGGGGCCGTCCGCAATATAGTATAGCGGACAGAGAAAACAGAACCAAAAAAAAAACTAAGAAAAAAACTAAGTGTTGGATAGCTAGGTATTCTGTGGGGCCGTCCACTACATAGTATAGCGGACACAGAAAAGAGAACCAAAAAAAACTAAGTGTTGTATAGCTAGGCATTCTGCGGGGCCGTCCGCTACATAGTATAGCGGACACAGAAAAGAGCTCCAAGAAAAAAAAAACTAAGTGTTGGATAGCTAGGTATTCTGCGGGGCCGTCCGCTACACAGTATAGCGGACACAGGAAAGACATCCAAGAAAAAAAACTAAGTGTTGTATAGTTAGGTATTCTGCGGGCCGTCCGCTACATAGTATAGCGGACATAGAAAATAGAACAAAAAAAAAATTAAGTGTTGGATAGTTAGGTATTCCAAGTGTCGGGGAGTCTGCTCTGCCGTCCGCTACATAGTGTGACGGTCTAAACACCAAAAATATTCTAAGTACCTTAGGTTTCTAATGTTGTGCTGCGCAGTGTAGCGGACAGTGTAAAAAATCACATAAAAAAATGAGAGTAAAGGTTATTACAAAAAAATCATTACTAAAAAATTATTACAAAATGTCCGACAGGTTTGATGGCTCATAAAAGATTATTACAAAATGTCCGACCATTGTAGCAGCACCCTTTACGGACAAACGGGTGAACATCGTCACCAGATGATTATACCGCAACGTCTCTGATTCTTCAAAGTCAGTATACGGGTGCTCCGGAAAGGAAATGGTACCGTGCAACCTGTTTGCACCTTTCGTCCACCGTGGCAGGACGTATTTATCGGGGATTGTCCTGATATTCTTCTGTGTGAAAAACCGCAGAATGTGTCTACACAGGATGCCATGGAACTCAAACTTCTTGCAAACACATGTCACCGAGTCCGTCAATGTGTCGTGGGTCACCGTATAAATTCTGCGCAGCTTCTCAGGGACGAGGTCATTCACGAGCGAATAAACCTTGTACTCACGCGACGACTTTTCTGCCACCTTGTTTATACTGTATCGGCCCGATTTTTGCAGCTCTACTTGGTATAGCAGGAAGATCTCCTTCGTATAGACTTTGGCACCGTTCAGCTCCAGCGGGGTCTCAAGCAACCTTCTCCTTTGCTTGTACGTGGTTGCAAAGTCTGCAGCCCTTTCTTTCACGAATAACGACGCAACCGCTTTTTGTGCAGATGTGACGAAACTCTTCAAATTGGTAGCTGTACCCACATAACTATCGAACGTGGCATTCATAGATTCACTCCTGCCCGTCGTTTTCATGCCCGCAGAAAAATGCCTCCTCGTGTAAACGCCAATCCATTGCTCTTTGAGCCCGTACAAGTGCTGGAGCCACTCGTTGTCTTGCAATGAGTAATCCCGAACAAGCTTTTCCCACCTCTCCTCGAATTCCTCAATCGTTAATGACTTGAGGACGCATTTGTCAAAATCCTGTTTAAAGTCTGGATACTTTGCGTACACGTGATGCAGACGTTCCGGGTATTTGTTGCTTATGTGCCAAGTGCACAAGTTGTGTCGAGTATCTGGGAAGACGGTAGCAATAGCCTTCTTCATTGCCAAATCTTGATCGGTGATGATAACTCTGGGTGCTTTGAAGTTCATTGCTTCCAGCCACACCCTAAACAACCATTCAAAAGAACTCTCGCTCTCGTCCCTTAACAAGGCGAACCCGAACAGGATGGAGTGATAATGATGATTGACGCCCGTGAAAGGAGCGAACGGCATCGAGTACTTGTTGGTACGGTATGTGGTGTCGAAAGTCACGACATCCCCAAAATGCTTATAAGCTAGCCTCGAACGACCGTCGACCCAAAAAATTGTGCTAACTCGATGCTCGTCGTCAAGTTTATAGTCGAAGGTAAACTGCGGGTCCTCCATCTGCATCCGTTTCAATAGGCTCATTGTGGATTGAGCATCATTGAGGTCATACGCGGCTCGTCTATGGGTTCGGACCGCGTTACGAACGTCTGTCGTGTTAAAGTTTAAATTTTGAATTCCCCCAGCCTGTTCAGCAAGAACATTAATCATGTCGGTAGGTCCTAGCCGCGCATCGCTCATTGTGTGAATTAGGCTCCTCGCGACCTTACCCATCTTCTTGTGTTGATGCATCTGACTCACCTTAGAAGGGGTTACTAACGGGTGATTGTGTGCCAGTTCCAGGCTGGTAATAAGCCAATGATCTTGTTTGGCTTTATAGCTTACGAACATCTTGACCTGGCAATTCGTGCGCGCAAAGCAGTCCCGTCTTCTCCGCGCATACCCTATTTCGTCATCATCACTGTCATCGTTGCCTACGCGTGTCTCATTTTGCACTGGGTTTCTGCCCCTATGACACTCGTATAAGCGAGAGCATATCCTTTTCGATACGCTGCTTGTTCTTGTAGTTTTTATTCTAATGCCAAAACCAACCCTCAATGAATACGCTCGAAAACATTCTCCAGCTTCTTCCAATGTTTGAAAGGTTCGTCCTAGATACGGATCACTAGCATCTACGGGGGTGTTGGAGCTCGACACGAAATCAGACATTGTGAAACAAGACCTATGTAGAAATAGACTACGCTTAACAATCAAATGACATTTTCAACTGAAAATATTATCTCAAAATTATCTTGACGAATAGACCGATTTAGGATACCATATACATAATCTCAAAAGTGTCTCCCATTTTGCTAATTATAGATTTATTGAACATAACAAATTAAAATTACTAAGATAAACAGACAAATTCACCATGCCAAAATACAACAAACATATTTCAAAAAATTCGAATTTAAATAGGATACATGTGTCGAAGTTAGTGAACCTAAAAAAATCAAAATTAACTACAATGAATTAGTTTAAAGTTAACAAATTAATTTCTAGAACCACAAAAGTTGATGAATAGAGTGACAAATTTCTAGAACATCACCAAAGATCTATACTTTTTTGTCGAAAAAAAAAATTATACTTTATCAGTCAATCCAAGCAGAAAACTTTTGAGATCACAAACTTACCTTGCTTGAGTGAAGCTTAAACCAAGTGTTACTCGAAGCTTGAAGGGAGCTGAAAATGGAAGCAAGTGAATCTGAAGGCCGCGAAAATTTTGCTGAAAGAGCTGATAATTAGGGAACTTTTGGGTAAGAGGGCAATACTGTCTGCGACACTGTACAGCGGACATAACTCCCGACAAATCTGACACGTGTCAGGAGACTTTCTCGGGACCGACGGGACAGGTCCTGACATGTGTCAGCCTAGAGGTCGTCCGCTACACTGTGTAGCAGGCGCCTTTTTCCTGACACATATCAGGAACTAAATGTCGTCCGCGAGACAGTCTCACGGACATGGGAGGAGGGCAAAAAGGTAAAAAAGACTGTCCGCGAGACAGTCTCGCGGACGGCTGACAGATTTCAAAAAAGGCACGATCTGGGCCGTCCATCCTGAAAGTTGGACGGTCCAGATCGCGCATTGTTTTAAAACTGTCAGTAGTCCGCGACACAGTATTGCCGACGACATTTTTTACCTTTTTGCTCCTCCACGCCGTTCGCGACACAGTATCGCTGATAACTGACAGGCCTTGACACATGTCAGGCCCGTTATCAAGGGATCAGCTCCATATATATATATATATATATATATATATATACACACATATTTTTACAGGAATTTTCAACCCAATTAACCCCAAATTCTTCACAATTAATGATTCGAAATAAAGGGATTACCCTGTTAGATTTAGGGTTTGCCTTTCTCCTTCTTCTTCCTCTCTTTTTCCCTCTCTATTTCCAGTTCTTTGGTCACTGTTCAGGAGTTTCTCATATTTCTATTTTCCACCCCATAATTTTCATTTACACTTTCTTTCCATAATTCTTTATCCAACATTATTTGATTTTACTTACTTAGCACTAAACCAACCAGGAGGTGGCAAACTTTGGGCTGATTTTTCCCAGGTTTGTGACACCTCTTGCCAATTTTCAAAAGTTGCACTTTGGCCTCTAAAGTTTTCCAATGTTGCATTTTGACCCCTCTACTTTGAAAAATTTACACTTTGATCCCAATACCACATTGACCCCTCATTTAGCCCCCTAACACCTAATTATCACCAAAATGATGCTACTTAATAAAAATAACCTCGCTTAATTAATCTAATTCAAGGTTAGATTAATTTTTGGTATTTTCAGAGTATCACAGCTGGCTTATACAAGGTCCGGTGGTGGTCATCAAAACACCATCACTGTTTCTTTTTCAATTATTTGAATTTTCTGATGCCAACCTCATATTATCTAATGGACCTTGGAATATTTTTGGTGCCCTATTATTGTTAAAACCTTGGTACCCCCATGACATTTACTCTTTAGTCACCTTCTAAATTGTCGACCTATGGATGAGAGTGAGCAACATCCCCAATGATTGTTACTACTATCAACTGGCCTATATGGTAGGTATGGCAGTAGGCCTCCTCCTTGAAATTGACTGGTCCGCACAGCGTAAAAAAAACTGTGATTATTTTCATATAAAGGTTCGCTTGTTCCCTGATGCTCCATTGCTCCTTGGTATCTTCATCCAACTACTTGACAATCATGGGGTTCAGCTGCTTAGGTGTAAATTTTGAGAGGGTTTTCCGAAATTGCCACCAATGTGGGCGCATTGGTCATGACAACATCAATTGCAATGTTTCCCTCACGGATGTTGTCTAAATGCTCGAGCGACGAACTGCACACATTCCTCGACCTAACGCATATGCCACCTTCTTCCTGAACAATTTTCCATGTTTGATACTCCTCTTCGAGCATTTCCAAACTCTGATTGGAACCGAACTTCGTGTATCCATATATTTTGAGATAATAAGGACTCCACTTCAACCACCAATACGACGCTTTTTCCCCAAATCCCTCCCTTGCTGATAGTGACGATGAGGATGATTTTCACACTACGCCAACCTCAATTAATTCCATCTCTATTGAAAATCTCAATGAAGAAAACTAGGACGAGAATGAAGTCAACAACAATATTGGACTTAATGTACTGGAGGTGGACATAGGTGAACTCAACTTGCAACAAAATCTTCCAATCTTTGAAGCTCACGCAAACCCCAATATGACAATCTGGATATTTTTGGTGTAAACGAAGAAGGAATGGGAGGGAATTTCGATGGAGATCAAAATTTAGACGACGAAGATCAATTTGCTAACTTACCACCCATTGATGACATTCTGGCCGAATTAGCAAACCTTGAAGGAGCAGTCCCCATAGCTTTGGATATGGATTTGAAACATGATATGAGGACGAACAATTCACATATGAGGATACATTTCATGTGGAAATATCATGGTTCGATGAATCAGATGGCACGGCCCCACCAGATGGTGTATCGGAAGACACAGAATCAATCAAATCACAGATGGATGACATTGAAGCTCCGCAGGTCCACGCGCCGACAACAACTAGCACCAATCATGACCAAATCCCTGCTGCAGATCTGACAAACTTACCAGCTGATATCATGAACACGCTGATCCACCATGGTGCGAACATGTCATCCACTCAGCAAGTGGACTTGCCTTATCTTTTTATTAATGGAGTACCAAATCTTACCTTATCCCCCTTTGATCCTGAAAATCCATTATCTTTATCAAACAAATTCTGGCATTTTGAGATGGGATCCTCGTCAAGCACACCTCTTAAACCGACAACATGACAACCTATCCTTGTTATCAACGACCATATGGACTGGCAAAATCAAATTCTTTTATTGGGCCAGCCCTCTCATATTAACTGGGCCAACTTCATTCTAAATCTCTCAGATTTTGGGCTTCAAATGTTGGCCCACCCCGTCAACAACCATTTCTCCACTCTCTTCCATGCTAGCTCACTCCTAAGTTTACCTAATCCAAACCAAGCCCAATCTGAACTCATAAAACAGAACCCGAACCTTGTAGCCCAACGAGACACTAACCCAATTCATCTTCTGGAGCATGAATCTTCTCATCTTACTTAAGCCTCACTTAACCAAAATGTTCCTAACTATCAGCCACCCACTACATCACCCTAGAACTGTATCACTAGTCTAAATGAAATGACAAAACAATCTACCCATATTACCCTCATTTTCTTATGTTATTTCAACTGAAAACAACACCAAGGATCAATCAAACATATCCCTCTCATCCATCAATTTCCAATGCTTTAAACATGATATAACTTTGTACATCAAACTAAGCAATGGTCTCGGTATTTATGCCCCTACGAAATTGCCAGCAACTACACTGTCCATTCCACAGATAAATCACTCGGTTGCTTCTTCTACGGTGACCACTACCATCCCTTGGGGTATAAGATTCTTGGCACCAGATTTTGACTACAACAGCGAGGAGGAAACAACGATGGTGAAATCATATCCTCCATAAAAACTCAGGCCACCAGTCATGCAGGACACTCCCCAGTCCTCTTCAGGTGTAAGTAGCCCTTCAATAGGCTCTAAGAGAGATTACATTGACACTGGAATGCACGATCTAAAATGTACTGCCACCAAACGACCTAAGATGCCACACAATGATCCAATCAATGCTCCACCAGAATCTTCAGGTGCTCTTTCCACACCTCACCTTTTCAATTCAGCATATCGACATAATTTTTGCTTGGATCATTATGTAATCTTGCAAATGCTCTTTTATATTTCATATCTAGCTATTCATTGTAAAAAGGGAAAAAATACTTTATATACATCATAAGAAAAGAAAAAGACTAGATAGAGATCGAATTGTTAGAGCGTACGACTACCACCTTTGGACTGAGGAAACCGCTTCGGCAAAATGTAACAACTATTACGATGGTCGCACCCCCAAAAGACATTGTGTTTATACACAAACAGCTGTGCGGGAAGACACTGTTGATGAGCTACTAGACACTAGTGGTCCTTGGAATGATATTCATATGAAACCAACCTGGTTTGATCCCTGTCAAGCCTTTTTTCTCCAATATTAAGCGACGCAAAAAGCAGATGTTGAAACCGGTTATAGCATCAATGGAGTTTTAGCCTACCCCACCTTGGTATTATAAGGAAACACTAGATGTGCTGATGGAGGCTGGGTCTCTATAACAAGGAAAAAATAATAATGGAAAGAGAACTCTCGAATTACGGGATAATCCTTTTTTAGGAACTTCTTGGAATGTATTGTTATTTCATATGGTTAGGGTTCGGGTGTTGCCCCAAAGCAACCCCTTCATCCTCAATGAAAATTCTAAGCTGGAACTGTAGAGGGTTAGGTCAAGCCCCTATAGTTCGCGCAACAATAAATTTGACGCGAACACACATACCCACTTATGTGTTCCTCCAAGAAACAAAACTCCCGACTACTCAGGTCTCTACCATCTTCTCTAGAATGGGGTATTCTTCATATATAGGCACTGACCCCACATGAGTATTGGGTTCTAAATTTGGATTAGGTGGACAGATGATATTAGTGGCAGTATCCTACATATAGATAAACACTTTATCCTGGTCCAATTTCAGACTGGCAACGAGGCCTTTTGGACTGCCAGATTTATTTATGGACAACCTGTCCTGTCTAAAAGAAAAATTGCTTGGACCCGAATATCCCACGTCATATCCTCCATTCAATCACCGCTCCTATTGGTTGGTGATTTTAACCAGGTCCTAGCACCATCGGACAAATGTGATCCACATTATCTATGTATTCCTGGCCACAAGCTATTGTCAGATTTTTTACACTCTCACCACATGGTGGACCTCAAATGGGTGGGGCCACCGTTCACATGGATAACTAATCTAGAACCACAGGCCTGTACCTATGAATGAATTGATAGAGGATTTGTGAATCCTAATTGGGTCACGTTATTCCCCAAAGTCTAGATTCAAAATCTAGGGATTCAGACATCTGACCACGCTCCTATTCTCTTTGACCTCAACCCTTGTAACCAATACCTTCCAAGACTTAAAAAGTTTAAGGTAATGTGGCTAAAAAACCCTCAAGGGCAACAGCTTATACAGATAGCTTGGTCCACTTTCATACCAGGATCGCCACTTTTCAATGTAATGAACTGGGGACGAATTATGATGAAAATCATGTATTTCTGGAACAAAGAAAGATTTGGCAATCTCAAGGTTCGAATATCAAATTCAAAAGACCAACTTCTTCAGTTCCAATCCCTACTGCCAAGCAGAGATGCACAAGTGCGTGAACAAAATGCAAGGAAAAACCTGAATGAGTTGCTGGAATGGGAAGAAATCCACTGGCCATAGAAACCATGCATTCGATGGTTTAAATTGAGAGATCGCAATACAAAATTCTTCCATACTGCTACCTTTATCAGAAGGAACTTTAACAATATCTCCCATCTCCAGGATGAATCCGGAAACATGTGCGATACCCATAACTCCATTTCATCATGCCTAAACACCTGCTTTAAACAAATTTTTCGCCCCCAAACACCTTCCAATCCCACCTTACCGACACAACAAATATTATCTACACTATCCAAAACATTACTCCCTTAGCAGTTAGTATGGCTCGACCGACCCTTCACAGCTTCCGAGGTAAAAAAGGTTTACCATCCATCCATTAAAAGCACCTGGACCTGACGGGATTCCTGCCATAATATACCAACAATGTTGGTCCTTTATGGAAAGGCTAATCACGGCAGCAATTCTATTATTCCTTTGATCTGGTCATCTATTGTCAGAGGTGAATAACTCCTTTCTTGTCCTTATTCCCAAAGTGAAACATCCAACCAACCCTAGAGATTTCAGACCTATATCGTTATGCAATACTATTTACAAGGTCATCTTAAAAACTTTGGCAAACATAGTAAAATCCGTTCTCAACCTGTTCATTTCAGAAGAACAATCGGCTTTTATACAAGGAAGATATATATGCAATAGCATTCTCATTGCATAGGAACTTACAAATAAGATCCAGAAGCACAAAGGATCTAGGAAGATTCTTGGTGCAATCAAAATGGATATTAGTAAAGCTTATGATAGAGTAAATTGGACCTTTCTAGAGGCTACTCTCACATATATGAAATTCCCCCGTCATCTGATTAATCTGCTCATGAATTGTGTCTTTTCAGTATCGTACCAAATTCTCATTAATGGGTCCCCCTTTCAAGATTTTCACCCACTTTGTGGGTAACATCAAGATGACCCAATATCCCCATATCCATTCATCCCGTGTGCAGAAACTCTTTCCTCAGCACTTAAAAACGTGAAAACAACAGGTAAGATTCCTGGAATCAAGGTTGGTCTTCAGAGTCCCCCGATAAATCATTTATTATTTGCCAACGACACAATGGTCTTTACTAAACTCTCAGACACCTCGGGCCTGCATTTGAAGCACATTCTGAACACTTACGGTATGGCTTCTGGACCAAACAAATCATCATAAATCTTCTCTCACGTTGAGCCCCAATACAACTTTGACATTCTCTCTTAAACTGACCAGGCAATTGTGGTTTACTGCCACTGTCAACTTTGGGAAGTACTTCGGAGGAACTCTGGGTATAGTCACTCACCGGAAAGAGTTTTTACATCCCCTAGTGGATAAAATTTGAAGCCGATGTGCTGGATGGAAATGATGACTACTAAATAGAGCTGGAAGGGCCACGCTCATCAAATCAACTCTTTCGGCCCTCCTTCACTACCAAATGCAGGTATATCTTTTTCCTAAATATGTGTGCAAGCAGATCAACTCCATCATCAGCCGATTCTGGTGGTCTGGGGATGAAAATAGTAGAAGTACCTATTGGATTGGCTGGCACCTTCTTTGTGCCCCAAAAAAGATGGGAGGAGTTTTGCTTGCTAAAACCAGTTGGAGAATAATGTCTGAACAGGAGTGCCTTCTTTCAAAAGTCCTTCTGGGAATATATTGTGTCTGAAATCCATTGACATCCTGCTTTGCAAAAGGTAACTTCTCATGGGGATGGCGAAGCATTTTGGCTGGCATGCAAGTTTTAAACCTTGGCCTCAGGTGGCAAGTCGGGACAGGATCACATATTTCTATCTGGAATGATGACTGGATCCCAAATACTGAGAACAAACTTGCTGCTAAAATGGATAACTCGTCCATTCCAGACGACTTCCCTCAACTAGTTTGTGATCTAATCGTCAATCATAAATGGAATTATTCCCTTCGATCAACTATACTACCACAACCTATAGTAAATAAAATCCTTGCCATCCATGTCTCTGACCACCCAACTATAGACCAACAGGTATGGAAAGGAACACGCTCTGGCGATTACTCAGTAGCCTCAGCGTACCAAATTCTTTACAAAAATTGGTCAGCAAACTGGAGAGGAACACGACGACAATTGTATGTTTCCACTTATGACAAGTCACTTTGGACTAAATTATGGTCCTTCCCTCTGCCATCTAAATTGCTTTACCTTTCCTGGCAAATTTTCTGGGACAAATTACCAACACAATCTAAGCTCTATGACATTAACATAATAAATACCTCACTCTGTTCCCTTTGTTACCTTGAATCTGAAACCTTAGATCACCTATTTCTTTATTGTTCTTGCATTAGACCCATCTGGTTTGGCGGACCCATGTGTGTAAAACCTGATCTCATTGGTTCCTCATTTCGTGAATGACTTATTGCTTGGTAAAAAATACTAAAGATATGCAACTACATATCTCTGGTATTGTTAATCTTGCTGTTACTGTTTGGTCAGGGGCGGACTTACGTTGTAACTAGGGGGGCTGAAGCACCCCCTGACTTTTGAAAATTTTTTTGGCAATTGCACCCCACCTCTCAATTCTCTCTCTGCGAGACCCCGTCCCAGACTCTCACCTTTGTCACTCTCTCTATAGATCTCTCTCTCCGTGAGTCACTTAGACCGGCGACGGTCAGACCAGACGGCCATGACCCACTACCCTGTGACTCCGCGAATTGTGACTCGTCAGTTGTGAGCGGTGAGCCCGTGACGCCGATGATGGCCACTCGTCAGATCTGGACTGGAGATGATCTCACCGACCACCAAGAGGTCCGAGACACTGACGATGGCAAAGGGCGACAGACTCGCGGACGGAAGAACTTTCAGATCTGGAATATTTCTCATTTTCTTGAGCTGTTCGGCTGACGGGCGACGGCTATGCCGCGACGTGGAGGACTGAGAACTCTGCCGACGGCGTTTGCAAGTTCCAGCTTCTTTTCTGCTCTATTAGGCAGGCGTCGACGATGACGCTGCGACGATGAGGCTCAACATTGAACACCAGTCAACAGTCAACAACCTTAATTTCTTGAATTTGAGGTAAGCTTGGCTAATTTCAAGCAATCTGATTTAGTTTAATTCTAGAAATCCGTATTTACATTTTAATTTAATTTCAGTAATTGATTCTATAGAAACATGTTTGGTTAATTTGCTTTGCTAATTATCAATTGGTGATTATTTAGCTTTGTTGGAAGAGTTTGCCTTGATTATATCACAGAAATTTATTGGTGATTTGGTGAAACATCTTAATTATTTGATTAATTTGTTTTGCTAATTTTTAATTGGCTAATTGGGAGTTTAATTCATAATTTGGTGTATAAATAGTTTATAAATGTATTGGAATGTGGCGTTGAGCTTGAGCTTGAGCTTGTGGCTATTTAATTTTAGAATTGGGAGGTTGAAAATGTACTATATTGTTGGAATTTGATGTTGTTGGGTGGTGGAGTTTGAGCACGGGAAATTGTTATTGGAATGTGATTTGTGTTATACTTGTAAAGAGTATTTGATGGTTGTCGTGAAACTTAATACTATCTTTTGTATGTTTTTTTAGTGCATTATGTTTTTTGTCTATATTTTTACTAATAAATTTTTTTGATAAATTTCACATATTTTTTGCACCCCCTTAACCCTGTGCATACTCTACTCTAAATCACTCACCTCACTGGATTAATTCTATCTCCCACCATCAAACCACGAAACATTTCACCTCAGCCCAAGATGGGTTTGAAAGATCTTATCCTTCCCATTTTAGTTGCACATAATCTGTAACACCCCGAATTTTTCTTCAAAAGAATAAAAGTCGAAAACCTCAAAGTATCATAAAGTCTTCCAACTGGGTATATAGAGTATCTAAGAACCTAATCTACAATAGAGTTGTCAATGGGCCGGGCTTGGGCCGGCCCGGCCCAGCGGGCCTCCAATGAAATCGGGCCGGGCCGGGCCGGGCCGGGCCTAAAACCTGGGATATATGGGCCCAGTCCAAGCCCAGACCCAATATTTAGGGCAGGACTTGGGCCGGGCCCGGGCCCAATCCAATTTTTTTTCCCTTTCTTCCCAACTTTTTATTATAAAGACTTCTTTTTCAACAAAGGACAAAGTTTTTGTAAACGGACCACTGAGTATACAATCACTTTTTCACGAATTAACCCCCTTTCGAAAAGGCAAATTGATGTTGATTGACCATTAACCACGAATTAAGTACAAAAACTAGTTGTTCTAGCCCATACATACTAATTTTAAGTGCAAAATTCAATCTCTTTCGTAATATGGTGTAAAAAGACAAGGGTATGTGTGTATAAAGAGATAGTTATAAGCAAGATAATGGCATGAGGTGCATATAACTTATGAACTTATACGGATGACATCAAGAATTCCTTCATGATCCAAAGAAAGACAGGTAATGTAGCTCAATAATCTCATTTACTTCATGCATTTTTCAAGAGTAACAAGATAATATGTGATTCAAGCATGTAAGCTTATATCAAGTTATCATATGCATATGTCATCCTAATAAATGCTCCCCCTCAATCAATGCCAACAATATCCAACGAACACAACTAAATGTCTAACGAGTCATGCTCTCCCTTTGGCATTACCAAAAGGTGTGTGTGTAGGAATGGCAATGTGAAGCATTAAGATGACATAATTTCAACATGGAATTTCCACAAAGCAAATGGTGGTCATCAACAATCAATATTTCCAATATAAGTGCAAGAGGACCATACATCGTCATCTAAATCCTATAGGTATCCAAGATTATAACATAGAGAAGTAAAAAATCAAGGACTCACAATTTAGACCATAGTTCGCATGAATTCCCAAGAAGCAAGTTATTTTATAGATTTGACAATTTAAGCATACTTGATAACATATAAGTTTAGCACATTGCACAATGTTGAGAAGATCGTTAAGTTTTACCCTCTTTGTGAATTACCAAGGAATTGAGCTCATGAGTGATCATTCTTGAAGTCCATTTTCTTGACAAGCTTTGAGGCTCTCTTCATTTGAAGTAGCATGTCCAATCTCGGAATGCTTACTCCCCCTTAAGATTTGGCTTGTTGCTCCTCCTTCTCAAAATTTTCTTGGAGCTTTCTCCTTGTTACTATTTGCCTTTGGTTTGAACAACCTCATCATCTTTTTGAGCCATGAAGCATAAATTTGCATCTCTATCCTCGAAGTGACCACCTTCATCTCCACTTGAGTCATTATCACTACAAATGATGGCTTCGATTGATGCCTTTATGGAGTGCTTCTTTCTTGACCCTTTCTTCTTCTTACTCTCCCATGAGGTAATCTCTACACTTGAATCATTCTTGCTCTTTTGTGAGTTTCCAACTTTCTTAATTTTGAGAAACTCATTGAATTCCTTTGCAAGTATGTTCATCTCCTTATTATTCAAGTCTTCTTCCTCCACACTTGAAGATTGATCCATCATTGATGAAGCTTTAAGAGCGATGCACTTCTTCTTCTTCTTCTTTGAAACTTTTTGCCCGGATGATTCGAGTTGCATTTCATAAGTCATCAAGGAGCAAATTAATTCATCCAACGGGAAGGTATTGAGATCCTTTGATTCTTGAAGTGCGGTGATTTTTGCATTCCATTCTCTAGGTAATGTCCTAATCACCTTTATCACAAGATCACCGTTAGAGAAATCTTTTCCTAATTGTTTCAAAGTATTAACAATTTTAGTGAAACGAAAATTCATTTCCATAATAGATTCATCAGAAAACATTTGAAACAATTCATATTCTCTATGCCATAAATTCATCTTTGAATCTTTTAGGAGAGAAGTCCCTTCATGAGTGACTTGAAGTGTATCCCACATACTCTTAGCCGAATCACACATAATAACTCGATTGAGTTCATTTGTGTTTAGAGCACAAACAAGGCAATTCTTAGCTCTAGAATTCATGCAAAGCATATTTCTATCATAGTCATTAAATTCGGATTTCTCTTTTGGCACAAGCTTATTCCTAATCCACTTGGTTGGAACATAAGGGCCATCTTCAATGATTCCCCACATTTCATAATCTAAAGATTCTAAAAATCCTCTCATCTTAATTTTCCATATACTATATGAAGACCCATCAAAAAGTGGAGGTCTAGTAATAGAACTCCCCTCAAGACTAGGAAACCCCATGATCTTTTAACTCTCTAGGTGTTAACCAAAAAATCAAGAGCCGAGGCTCTGATACCACTTAAAACCAATAAAACAACCCTAGAGGGGGTGAATAGGGTTTTTAAAAATTAATGGGGAACTTAAACAAAACACAATCATGAAATTTAATCAATCCAAGCAATATTTCAATGAAGATGCTAACTACACAATCTCAAGCAATTATAGAACAATAAGTAAAGAGATTGAGTTAGAGATACTTGACAAGGAGATTTAAATGGTTCGGCTTGAACTACCCTCAAGCCTACATCCACCTCTTCAAGGAAGTCCCTTGCAAGAGCACTAGAATCCACTAGCAACAATCTTCTTCCGGGTCAAGATCAAAACCCTTACAACACTTGGTGATATCCCCACACCAAGCACAAGCCTTGAATCCACAAAGCTCACCCAAGACTTGACAAACCCAAGCCTTGATCACAATCCTTTTACAAAGATCAATTGTGTACAAAGAAACCTTCTTGAAAGGAAATGAGTACAAATGAAGCTCTAGTACAATAGAGAGATGAGAGAATTGATGACTTGAAGAATGCTCACTCTCAATCAAAGAATTGCTCACAAAGATGCTCTCTTTAATGATGTAAAATCATGAAGATGAAGAGAGAGAAGTTTAATCTATGAGCCTTGATGTTTCTCTAATGAATGGAGGCTTAGAATGTGGTTTCCATGGTGTATGATGAAGCCCCAAATCATTTATATAGAGAGCAAATGAAATATAGCCGTTAGAGGCAAAATATGGGCAAAACTGCCATTGCAGTCGACTGTATTCCCAATGCAGTCGACTGTAATCCCTCTAAAATAGCCGTTGGAGTTTTGTCCTTAAAAATAGCCGTTGGAACTGAATTTTGACCAATGCAGTCGACTGCATTGGAATGCAGTCGACTGGATTCAAATACAGTCGACTGTATTACCCTACTGCCTATCAGCTGCCTCACGGAACCCCCTTTCCTATTTTGGGCATAACTTTCTCTAGAAAAATCGGATTGATGTGCCGTTTTTTGCGTTGGAAAGCTAATGAAAAGTTTTATCAAGATATGAAAAGATTGGCACCAAAATAGTTTTTGAGAAAATCTGAGTGAGCTCCAAAGTTCACTCATTTTCAAGAACCACACTTGTGTGAAAGGTTATGAACTCACATGCAATGCACAAGGTGTCCTAAGGTCTTTTTAGGTCATAGTCATCAATCCAACCATCAAACCAAGACTAGTTACATAATAGTAAAGACCAATCATAATCGTAGTAACTTAGCCTTTGCATTCTTTCTTGCTCTTTGACATAGGACTTGATGAAGCTTCCATAGTATGTCCACTATAACTTTAAGCTTCTTTGGCTTCAATCCATCTATCCAACTTCTCAAATGTGTCTTCATGAGTGTCATGTATATACCTACTAAGAATACACTCAAAGCACACATTAGAACATAATCAATGTGTAGTTATCATCAAAACAAGATGTAAGCCTAGGTTATCCAACCCTAGGGCTAACAAAAACTTTAACGGAACAGATACGAAATAGAATTTAAAAATGCCAAAATATATCTTTGTACAGAGACAGACACTAGAGAGCCATTCAGAATAAGGTCATAGATGCCATCACTGACATGTGAGACAAGGTTCAGAAAATAAGATCGCGATCTCTAACTCATCCCACTGAGCTAGCTCACGTTCCAATCCACATGGGTAAGTCAGAAACAGAAAAGTCACATATACTGTGACATGGCTCACAAAGCACGCTACACATAAATATCTAATAAATTAGGTAAGACATCAAAAGTTGCCGAGACGATGCAAACTTATAGTCCAATATACTTAGTGGCCTAATGCTCATGCTAAGTGTCGTCATAAGTTATACCTTGTCATATGGCATGAACATAAGCGGAGATTACACGCAACTCAAGTGGAGTATCGTAATGCTATCAAAAGTGCAAGACATTTGTTTTTTAATTTTTGAAACACAAATTAAAGAGGACGAAAATACGAGTTCAATGACGTTCATATGGCTCGAATTAGTGTTCGTACAAGTCTGTAGCGGTCGAATAAAGAGCAAGTACACAAGTAATTCAAAATGACACATGGTGTGCCATGTATTACACGACTGAAATACAAAGAGCAAGGCGTAGAGATTTCAAAAGGGCTGGGTGGCCAGCGGGCTGGCCCGACCCTGCCTGTTTTTGGCCCTGGCTGGCACGGCCTGGAAGTGAATAGTAGAAGACCAAAAATAAAGGGCCTTGGACCTGGGCTTGGACCAGGCTGAGGTTTCAGCCAAAAAAGCCCGGGCCAGGCCCTGCCCGAAAAAGGCCCGAAATTGGCCTTATTCTGGCCCTAAAGTGGGCTGGCCTACTCATTTTCAAAATTTGTTTTCCCTCCCCTTTTCTCCCCAATGGCCATATTCCCTAATAATTCCAAAATTTGACTTTTACCCCCCCAACAACAATATAACGGCTAGTTTGGGGGGTATTTTGATCCAAGTTAATTTTTCCAAATTTTTTAAGGGTTTTTACACTTTTACCCTCCCAACAACTATAAACGGATAGTTTTAAGGGGCATTTTGGTCTTTTGTGAATTTAAAAAATCCATAAATTCACACCATTTCTTTCTAATTTTTCACACCAATCTTCTTACTCTCTCTTATCTAAACATTGTACATTTCTACAAGCTTTGCTACTATTTTCCTCTCCAATTACTACTCTTGCTAACTCCGGCTAATTTTGAATTACTAATTATTCTCATTCCCTAGTTACCCTTTAATTCTTTTTAATTGTTATTTCTAATTACTTATTACTGCTCTAGTTTTATTTTTCAATCTAGTAAAAAAGTTTAGCGTCAAATATGGTTGGACAACTGAAGAAATTCAAGCGTGGATCATCATCACGAAAAACACCACCACTAGGTCAAGCACCACAACCAGCACAAGCACCACCACCACGGTCATCACAAACACCAATCCAAGCACCACCACAACCATTCGTTCCTGGACGAATGAGTACAGGCTGTATGATAGATACCCAAGCCAATTGGGAGTTCAATCAAAACATTCCAGATATTGAATACACGCCTTCACAAGACCCCCCGCATTATAGTCAAGGACGCAGCTCGGTTGGCGAAGCTACTACTCCGTGGCATAATCTTAACCTATGAGCGGTCATGATGAAGAAGGGCCGAGCAATGCCTCCGGTAATGAGCCAGAAGTCCAAAAGGTGAAAAAAAAAGAAAGCCGAGTGTTGGAATCATTTTGATGTAATTACGGTGGACGGCATCCGAAAAGCTCGATGTAAGTACTGTGCTAAATTATTTTCTCTGGTAGTGGTAATGGACATCTTAACAGGCATTACCCTCAGTGTGCACCTCGACAAGGCCACGTCGAACCTACCCAAACACAGTTATCTTTTGACGGTAAGTTATTTGTTTATAATCAGCGAGAGCAAAGAGACGGTCTCGCTGAATTTGTTATTCACGATGAACAAGCCTTTTCTTTTGCCGATAATGCTAAGCACTCTAGATATATGAACACATACGTTCAACCTTTGTACAAAAAGGTTCATAGAAACACAACTAGATCCGATGCACTCCGACAGTATAATGCTGCTAAAGCACGCCTGATCGATTATTTCGATAATTTTGACGGTAAAGTTAGTCTTACTTCTGATATTTGGCAATCTCCGTTTACTTTTGTTAGTTATACTTGTGTGACGGCCCATTGGATTGATGCAGATTGGATTATGAACAAGAGAATCATCGCTTTCGAGCTCTTTCCTTTTCCGCATGATGGAATGAACATTGCTACTATTATATTAAAAGCATGTACCACGTTTAAATTAAAGAATAAGATTATGAGTATTAGTTTTGATAATGCTTCTAATAATACAGCTGTTGTTGATGCTTTAAAGGAGAGCCTCAAACCTGTACTTTCTGGTAAATTATTTCATGTTCGTTGTGTTTGTCATATAATTAATTTAATTGTTCAAGATGGTTTAGCTGCTGCAGGAGATATTCTTCTCAAAATGAGGGGTATGACAGCGTATGTTAATAGTTCGAGTCCGAGAACACAACAATTTAAAACGTTGTGTGTTCAATATAATATGCCTCGCAGGAGAGCAGTTACAGATGTGGTCCACAGGTGGAACTCTACATACCATATGCTTTTACACATTCTGGCATACAAAGAAGTCTATACGCATTTTCTACTAACCTTGTTCCCAGCCGGCTTGCCAACTCAAGAGGAATGGCAGATGGCCACATACCTAGCTGAATTTTTAGAGGTATTTTACACGTCTACCAATTTATTGTCTGGTACGTACTATCCCACCTCTCCTCTCGCTGTAATAGAAATTCTCAAGATGGCTACAATGTTAACAAAATGGAGATATATAGGACCCTTTCGGAAATAGTAAAAGTGATGGATAAAAAGTTTAATAAATATTGGAGTGAACTGCCTGTTTTTGCTGTGGCTACTTGTTTAGATCCTAGGTTAAAGTTGCATGGCGTGAACGTCTCGATACAAGAGATATCGAGATTAATGTGCTACTCAGTAGAGGACACAACCGCACTCACAGCGAAAGTGAGCAAGACATTTGAGGAACTGTTCAACTTCTATCGTAATTCTGCTGACGTGCGCGGCCGAGCTTCATCATCGACTACTGAGAGGTATTATGCGCCATACCTTAAGGGCTTTGAACATCTAGTAGCAAGACAACTACCAGGTGAAGGTACTTCTAATTCGGCAGGTTCGTCTACTTTTTCCTCTTTTAATGAGATTGGTGTATATTCAAATACTGATCATTATTCTGATTTATCAATGCAAGAACGGTTAATTTTAATTTGTTAAATTTTTGAAAACAAAATCAAAACATGTATAAAACTTTATCCCAAATTGCACGGGATGTACTGCCAGTGCAAGCCTCCACGGTTGCTTCAGAGTCGGCATTTTCAGCGAGCGGGAGGATTTTGGATGACAGGAGGAGTCGTCTTAACCCCGAGTCGCTCGAGCTATGTGTATGTTGGAAGGATTATCTTGATGCGAAATACCGCGAGCAAGATAAACCGATTGATGATAGGAAGAGCAGTGACTCGGATGTTGAAGTACTTCCGGATGATTAGGTAATTTCTTTTTATTTTTCTTTTCTCAAGTTTTAAGAATAAAATTTTTCACAAAATATAGTTTTTTTTTCATCACACACACACACACACACACACACATATATATATATATATATATTTTTACAAGCAAGATATATATTTTTTCATATATATAAAAAAATAGATAACTTCGCCTGTTTGTTTACAAGCAGCCGGACCAAGCCCGGATAAAAGGAGGAGGGCCTATGAACACATTTATCTTCAATTTAACTCTATCAATTTGAATATTTGAATGCTAGAAATATTATTGTTTACACACACATTACTACATAGTTTAATGTTGTTCCCAACCTATTCTGGTCGCATTCAAAGGTCCACTTGGAGTACCATTTTGCATGACACGTCCACACAAGCACAGTATTCAACGCTTCGAACCGGTCAAAGTGCCCGCGCCCAAGTCACGTGCATTCTTTGCTTCACACGCCTTATGCGCGACTTAATCACCAATTATTTCACGCTACCGTGACTCACGGTACCACGTTCATCGCGCCGCGACCACCTGAGCACCATTTCACCAAAAACACCGACCAGTGGCACAACCGGAGCGACGGGGTCAAGGGCATAGGCCTTGGCCAACCCCATGGGGTGTTGGCCTTGGCCTCCCCCCCCCCTGTTGTTCACTCTTCGCGCAAGGTCCTTTTTCGCGCTTTGTTCGCTTCGTACGCTCTTTATGTGACTTAGGCACCTTGTTCGTCACATGGGTATGATTCACGTCGACACGCTCATCGTAACACAACTTCCGGATTTGTCATTGCCCACCAAAACACCTTCCGTAGGTGCGCCCGAAGTTCACCCAAAGGGGGAGTGGCCTTGGCCTCCCTTCACGGGAGTTGGCCATTGGCCTTGGCCACCCCCTAGGGTCGGCCTCAGCCTTCCCAAGGGGTCGGCCTCGGCCTTCCCTAGGTGTGGTGGCCTTGGCCTTCCCCCAATCCTTGGCCTATGGCCTCCCTTCCCCTGTGCACTTGTTTTCTCGAATCTTTGCACCTCTGCGATGTTTACGAACGTTCATCCATCAACCTCGCGACATCCGTCGTGCATGAACCGCGACGTCCGTCCTCCATCAACCTCACGACGTCCGTCGTGCATGAACCTCGCGACGTCTATCAACCACGGGACGTCCGTCGTGCATGAACCTCGTGACGTCCGTCGCGCATGAACCTCGCGACGTCCGTCGTGCATGAACCTCGCGACGTCCGTCGTCCATCAACCTCGTGACGTCTGTCGTGCATGAACCTCGCGACGTCCGTCGTCCATCAACCTCGTGACGTCCGTCGTGCATGAACCTCGCGACGTCCGTCGTGCATGAACCTCACGACATCCGTCCTCCATCAACCTCGCGATGTCCGTCGTGCATGAACCTCACGACGTCTGTCGTCTATCAACCAAGCGACATCCGTTGTGCATGAACCACCTCGCGACGTCCGTCGCGCATGAACCTCGCTATGTCCGTCGTGCATCAACCTCTCGACGTCCGTCGTCCATCAACCTCGCGACGTCCGTCGTCCATCAACCTCGCGACGTCCGTCGTGCATGCCGTCGTGCATGAACCTCACGACGTCCGTCGTCCATCAGCCTCGCGACGTCCGTCGTGCATGAACCTTGCGACGTCAGTCGTCCATCAACCTCGCGATGTTAGTCGTGCATGAACCTCGTAACGTCCGTCCTCCATCAACCTCGCGACGTCCGTCGTGCGTGAACCTCGCGACGTCCGTCGTGCATGAACCTCACGACGTCCGTCGTGCATCAACCTCGCAGCGTCCCTCGTCCATCAACCTCACGACTCCGTCGTGTATGAACCTCACGACGTCCGTCGTGCATCAACCTCGTAGTGTTTGTCGTACATCAACCTCGCGACGTCCGCGACCGCGCACCGCTTTCGCGCACTACCACCAAATGACCCGTCATCGACGACCGCGTACCATCACTTCCAACTTTGTCATTACTACATGTTGCATTCATCATCTTGTTATGACAGGTACACTCAGCTCAAATCCCATCTTCGGGACACCCGACGCATGCCCATGCGCGGTCTCCGCGACGTTCGTCGTCGCGCCCATGCGCCATTCTTATGACACGTGCCCCGACACCAAGTATTGCTCCGCGACGATCGTCGCCGCGCCCATGCGCCATCTTTATGACATGTGCCCCGGCACCAAGTATTGCTCAGCGACGTTCGTCGCCGCGCCCATGCGCCATCTTCATAACATGTGCCCCGGCACCAAGTATATGCTCCGCGACCTTCGTCGCCGCGCCCATGCGCCATTCTTATGACATGTGCCCCGGCACCAAGTATTGCTTCGCGACGTTCGTCGCCGCACCCATGCGTCATCTTCATGATACGTGCCCCCGGCACCAAGTATTGCTTCGCGACGTTCGTCGCCGCACCACTTTCATAACACGTGCCCCGACACCAAGTATTGTCTCCTTCATCGCCGCGCCCATGCGCCATTCTCATGACATGTGCCTCGGCACGAAGTATTGTCTCCGCAACGTTCGTCGTCACGCCCATGCGCCACAATCATAATATAGGCCTTCGGGCATCATACTTATTCACCACACCATGCACCCCAGCCATGGACGTGGAACATGCTTCGACCCACTCTCCGGAGTGTGCAGCATTCCGGGGGCTCGATTCGTAGTGCTCCAGCATGAGGACCCCTCGCAGCGGAATGGAATCGTTACCACAAAGTCATCGCCGCCACGGGATGGGCTTGTTACCACAAAGCCATCGCCATCACAATCATGGGGGGTTCCGTTCGTAGTGCTCCGGCACGAGGACCCCTCGCAGCGGGATGGACTCGTTACCACAAAGTCAGCGCCGCCACGGGATGGGCTCGTTACCACAAAGTCATTGTCGTCACAATCACGGGGGGCTCCGTTCGTAGTGCTCTGGTATGAGGACCCTTCGCAGGGAGATGGACTCGTTACCACAAAGTCATCGCCGTCACGGGATGGGCTTGTTACCACAAAGCCATCGCCGTCAGAATCAAGGGGGGGCTAGGTTCGTAATGCTCCGGCACGAGGATCCCTCGCAGCGGGATTACCACAAAGTCATCACCGCCACGGGATGGGCTCGTTACCAGAAAGCCATCGCCATCACAATCACGGGGGGCTCCGTTCATAGTGCTCCGGCATGAGGACCCCTCGCAGCGGGATAGGCTCGTTACCATAAAGCTATCGCCGTCTTCATTCCGAGGGGATCCGTTCGTAGTGTTCCGGTACGAGGACCCTTCGCAGCGGGATTGGCGACTCCTCCGGGACATCTCCGCCAGGGTGCCAGCGTGATTGGCCTACGTGCTCCAGCACTGGGGGCTCGCGTCGGCACCCCTATGGACTATGACCCCCGGGTCACTTCGAGTCAGCACAAAGAAAGAGGAGAAAGAAAGCAACAGTACGTGAGAAACAAATTGTCAAAAAAAGAAACAGTGGTCATAAATAATCATCACCTAGCCATAGGTTCAATGATGAGTCAAGGACTCCAAAAGACCATTTGAATGTGGAAAATTCATCTCACTCAGCAAAGGCATTTTTTTTTTGGAGAAGATAGAGATATATATACCAAAGTAAAGGAAGATTCGTACAAAAACTAAGATAAAATATCTACAAAAGGATGACAAGCCCATCCAAAAGCTCAAAAGATAGCTATAGAGAATAAAAACTAAACCACAGGGGGCACTCGCCCGAATCTACCTAACGAAAGCTGTCCCACAGAGGCCTGTACAGGAGCAACCCAAGTTTGCCGAGAACTAACGGTGGAAGTTGATGCAAAAGAAGCAAGTGCAGATTCGAGGTCCAAAATGCAATCATAACCCCGGGCAATATGTACAGAGTGAAACTTCCTACAGCTATCAAACAAAACTAACGACTGACCAGATTTAGAGATGTCCGGTAGGTTGGGCATCATCATCTGTGATAGTAACTCAGACTGAGGTACAAGGAAAACCACATGCAAATAATGCAAAGAATGCAGCCAGGTAAGAGCATGCAGTAATGTCTCCATAATAGCATAGTGCAGGTTATCCGACAAAAGAAAATCAGTAAGTGCATGTGTCGGTGACCAACTAGCATTAAAAATCACTAAACGAATGCCAAAGCGAGTTGCATCCTCAGATGCTGTCACAGAAGTCGCAAAAAAAACGGGAATGGAAGGAATGGGGCAATAACAAGAATTGGAGACAGAGAGAGGGGGAAAATGCACAAAACCAGAGTGGTGTATCCCCTCTTCAGGCCTATCTACAACCCGAAGTCTTCGAACCGTGCCCTGGAAAAGGCAAGTCCTGCGGATCTGATTAAAGTCAGTACGGATCCTAAGTCGAAGTCCTTGTAACGAAAAGGAAGTATGTTGAAAGATTCGAGCATTACGCACTTTCCAAATGTTCAGAGGGTAAGAGATATCCAAACAACGCAAAGGAGGGCATGTAGCTGGCAGAAAACTGGTTGGGCAAACCAATGTTGCAGCCATTTTAGTAGTGTTATAGAAGGACGGGGCATAAATTTTTTAAGCAGGGGCATGGACCAGACCTTATGAATGCAGGGGCAAAGTAAGAAAAGGTGTTGCTGTGTTTCAAACGCACCCAAACAGAACGGGCATACGTCAGTTACTGGACAATGTCGACTAAGTAGGCCAAAGCATAAGGGTAGTTTGAGATGCAGTAATTGCCATAAGAAATACTGAATTTTCTCAGGAATCGACAATTTCCACAAAATTGGCCAAACACTGCGAAGGGAAGGAGACACAGGCAGAGTTAAGCGAGTGTTGGAATCTTGGATATACTGATAGGCCCGTCGTACTGAGAAACCAACTGTACTGCAGTGTGGCCAAAAAGGTCCATTAACCATGCCTTGGGGGAGTAGATGAAGACTAAATATTTGAGTGGCGACAACCGCAGGAAAAGTAGTAAGGATGCGAGGTAAATTCCAAAGACGTGTGCCCGAGAGAAATAAATCGCTGATAGACCAATGAGAATTCGCATCCGTAAGCAGTCTTGCAAGTTGGGAAGGAGGCACGTTTGGCAACCACCAGTCCATCTAAACAGAAATAGACCGCCCATCTCCTACATGCCATTAAATGCCTTGTTTTAGAACCCGTTGTCCCACTAACAGACTTCGCCAAGTCCAGGAACTATTTCGAGGACACCCGAGCTGAAGGAAGGCATGAGATTTATAATAACGCCCCTTAAACAGTTGAGCTACAAGCGAGTCAGGCATGGACAAGAGCTTACAAGCTTGTTTCGTAAGCAAGGCTTCATTGAAGGAACGTAAGTCACGAAAATCAAAACCGCCAGTGGTCTTAGGTAGACATAAGGTAGGCCAAGCCACCCAATGAATGGAGCGATGAGAAGCATCGCCCGACCACTAGAACTGAGCTAGAATTTGATCTAGCTGTTTACACGCCCAAGCAGGAAACTTGTACACCGTCATGTAATTAATAAGAAGAAAAGAGAGTACCGAATTGATGAGAGTTGCACGAGCAGCCTTATTAAGTAACAGGCCCAGCCAATGACTACACCTATCTTGAACACGATGAATAACCCCCCGAAATATTTCTTTACGATCAGTCGAGACATCCAACTGCACACCAAGATACTTACCAAACTGAGGCAGGCTACTGAAATTCAAGCATTGTTCAATCTGTGCTCGGATTGCCGAAGAAGTGTTAGGACTAATTGAAAGACTAGATTTAGTCCAATTAATCTGCTGACCGGATACTAGACAGTAGAAGTCGAGAATTTGAAGCAGATTAGATAGCATCCGGCCGACATTTTCCTTTAAAGATAGGAACAAGTAGATATCATCAGCGTATAACAGGTGAGTGATTGGTGGTGAGTTTAACCCCGCACAAATTCCCAAAATGTTCCCAAGAGATTCAGCATGAAGCAAAGCCACCGATAGGATTTCAGAACCAACGATAAACAAGAAAGGCAAGAGGGGTCCCCTTGCCGAATCCCGCAATAAGGAAAGAAGTGAGGAGTAGGCGAGCCATTAACCAAAACTGAGTGGGACACAGTAGTGACACATTGCATGATCAGTTGAACCCACTTACAAGGGAAGGCCATAGAAAGAAGCACGTCTTCAATGAAATCCCAACGTAAGCGATCAAAGGTCTTGCTCATATCTAATTTAAGGCTAAAAAGCACTGTCTTGCCCTTAAAACGACGCCGCACACAGTCTGTTAGTTCTTGAGTAATCAAAATATTATCAGCCAGACAGCGGCCCGCAACAAATGCATTTTGGTAGGGGAAATGAGTGTCTCCAGTAGGGGCTTCAAACGGTTAACAAGGACCTTAGAAATAATTTTGTAGATGATAGTGCATAAACTAATGGGCCGAAAATCTAAGGCTGAGAGAGGTAAGGGAGTTTTGGGAACGAGGGAAATGAATGAACGATTGACCTCCCTGAGCATATGCCCAGAAATGAGAAACGAAAGTACTGCACGGGAAACCAAAGGGCCCATGATATGCCAACAACGTTGAAAAACGATGGCTGGAAAACCATCAGGTCCGGGAGCTTTGAACCTCCCAAGTTGAAACAAGGCAACCATAATTGCCTCGAGAGTAAAAGGATGCTCGAGGTGCTGAATCTGGGAAGATGATAAGCACGTCAAAGGAATATGAGGGGACCCCGAACCGAAGAGACGCAAGCTAGCAGACTGAGGAGGTAAGGTAAACAACTGTTGAAAATAAGAACTAAGAGAGACGCGGATATTAAGAGCATCAGTTAAAATCAAACCCGCAGCATCCCTTAGATAGACAATCTGGTTATGACGTCGTCGAATTACCGTGGAGGTATGAAAAAACATAGTGTTACGATCACCGAGTTCTAACCACCGAATCTTAGAACGTTGAACCCAGAAAATTTCCTCACAATGCAAGAGAAAGTCCAAGCGATGACGAAGTCGATAGTCAGTCAAACGCGCATCATCTGAGGTAGGGACGACAAGTTGCGAAGCCTGAAGGAGTTGTTGAACATGCAAAATTTGGTGACTCAGGTCACCGAAGTACAACTTACTCCAGTTAAAAAGGGATGATAGCAAATAATCAAGCAAGCACATTAACTGGAATAAGGGGGAGCCCCTCACCGGGGGAGCCAAAGAGACAAAATAGTCCGCGAGAAGGCGGGATCTGCAAGCCACATGGCTTCAAAACGACGGGGCTTGACAAACGACTGACGCAAAGGTGTCGTATCACAGCAAATGGGGGCATGGTCAGAACGTTGAATAGCCAGATTAGTGGCCAAGGCATCCGGGAATAACGTAATCCAATCAGGGGACGCCATTACCCGATCCAATTTTTCATAAAGAAAACCCTGTGCTGGGGACCCACGAACCCAAGTAAACAGGAGACCAACCCATCGAACATCAGAAAGGCCAAAAGATTCCAAAAAGTCACGTAAAAACTGTGCCCCAAAAATATCGGTCGAGTGACTACCCGTCTTTTCAGAGGAGTAGAGAACTTGGTTGAAATCACCGGATAAACAAAGAGGCCCCTTACTTCCAGCTAGGACAGTAGTTAAATGAACCCACGTTGCATGCCGAAGCTGAACTTGGGGGTGGCCATATATGAAACCAAAGAAAACTACCCCGCCATTCAAATTCGGACAGGAAGTAAGTATAAGGTGCTTATCTGTAAATCTCACAGATAAGGGCACCGAAGCGCTCCAACCAAGCCAAAGGCCGCCGCTAGCACCCAAGGCATTAACACCGACACTATGTACAAAACCCAAACGAAGAAAAAGCACACTGACAGAAGCAAAGTCCATTTTAGTTTCCATAAGGAAAACTAAGTCCGGAGAGTGCGCACGGATCAAACGCCGAGCTGCACGAACTGTGGCAGGTTGACCCAGGCCACCACAATTCCAGCATAGGAATTTCATGGAATTTCCCGTTGTTGGTGAAGCCCAACCACCAAGGCATCATAAGAATCCGTCAGAGGAACAAGAGAGACCAACAGGGGGTCACGGCTATATGAAGGAATCCTAACGGGAGCTGGCAGAACCAACCCCTCTTTCACGCCAGGAGGCCACACCAAACAAGTAGTAGAAGAACCAGTAAAGCAGGCATGTGTAGCAGATAAAGGCAAACCAGGAACAGGAGCAATAAGTATAGGATTAACTAGGAAATTAGAGGAATTAGAGAAACCTGGAGGTTGGGGGTTATCCACAAAAGGAGCAAGCTTGGGAGGCTTTGAATCCAAATCAGCCTCACCAATCAGATCTTGGGCCTGACGATCCCTCTTGCGCGAGCTCGAGGAAGATGACGCACAGGAAGAGGAGGACGGGTGGTCTGCCACATACTCCATAGTAGAGAATTCCATAGGTGCAGGAACAAGCAGTGGGACAGCAAAATGGATTTCTGAAGAAGTCCATGACACCAAGGGCGGCACGGCAGTAGTTTCAGAACCCAAGAAACCTGCATCAGGAGCTTCAGGGTCAACAAGGCCTACCAAAGGCGCAGGGTCCTCACCAACAATGCCCATTATATCTAAATCTGTCGAAGCAACGACTTCCTCTAAGTCCATATCCTCCGAATAAGAATCAACCCGGATGTGTAGGACTGGAGAGAGATGGATCGAGTCACTGGCCGGCGGTGGAGTAACTAGCAAAGCGCCAGGGGCATGAGAAGAAAAAGAAGAACCAACTAAGGCCGGCCTAAGTGTTGAGGGACCAGCTTCATGATCATGCGAGGCAGTCCCAAAAGCAGGGAAGTTGGTGCCGTATTGGTCCATGAGCCCAAAGCCCAAGGCGTGGTCCACCGGAATTGCAGAAACACAGTCGTTAGCAGAATCCTCAGCCCAGGTGTAAACAGGAGAGTGAGCTTTACCCTTTCCTTTTGTATCTCCAGGTGCATCCAGATGAAAGGGAAATGGGCCAGACAGAGATAATCCAAAATTTTTGGCACAAGGGCCAAAAATAAAATCAGCCCAGAGTCGTCCTTGGTCCAGGTCACCAGTATCATCCAATGCATAAGTGCTTGAGGATATTACCAGATGCATGGCACGGGAAGCCAAGTCAGTAAATTCTTGCCACGCTCTAGGGTACGTGGGGGCCACGTGGTGACTAGAATGACACGTGTAAGGCCTCGACAATTCGGGAGTTGAAGCAAGGAAAGTAGCTCCGGCCACCGGAGACGAGGAAATCACCGGCGATGATGAAATAGCCCTTTCCGGTTCTGATTCCATGGAATAAAAGGCAGTAGAAGCAACCTCGACCGAGCTGGAATTAGGAATACTAAGCGATGAAGACACTGAGCTAGACGACACTGTAACATCGGAAGGAGAAGCGGGCTGGAAAAAAGGTGCATCAACAGGTCCCTGCGCAATGCGGATGCGACTAGTGCGATTCCAACTGGAATTCGCAAATGCACGTAGGGCACGAGAGAAGAACGGCCTATTAGTTTGAGAGTAAACCAGAGAGTTCTCCGGATGAGAATAGCGAGCCAAAACTGCCTCCATCTGGTGTTGAGCTTGAGGAAGTGAGACATGGCAGTCACGGTTGGCATGTCCAATAAGTCCACAACGGTAGCAAACACGGAATACCTTTTAATACGCTGCTCAGACCCAAATCCCATATTCATCCAAGGTCGGCGCATAAACTCCCGCAATTACAGGCTCGTTGACAAACACTTTAACTAATACCCGAAAATAGTCCTTACGAGTAACAGATCAGTCAACTTCTAGCCAAAATAACTCCCAAATTTCACAGGGGATTCATAAAAGTAAAATTCAGACAGGATGTCATGCAGTCTCACCCAAAGATTAAACGTTGGAAATTGCAGACGAGGAACACACATAAAAGGGGACCAACGCATGAACACCAGTAATCCACCATGCATGTTCCAAGGCCCCTCAGCAAGGAGGCACTCCAAGTCCAATGCAACAGAGAAGTGAAAAGCATAAAGGTCCCCAACCATTTCAATGTCAACTGATCCCAGAAGATGCCAGAATTTGCGCACGGCTCGGCGGACCAGAGTAAGGGGGAAAACACGCTTGTCAATAAACTTCCCTACCAACGTATTAGCCCATCTGGATTTTTGAAAGGATAGAAGCTCAGGAGCAACCGTAACCACATGACCACAGCGTTCCAGAATTGGAATTTCATCCGAATTCGACGATTCCAAACTAGAAGACAACATACTGAAGGCAACCAGAAAACCTAAGAACCAAACAAACGAAAGAAAACACTAACACCAGTTGGGGAGAGCACCACACGAGATTCACACTTAGATGGGGGAAGAAACAGAGGTATCTCCGCCGCCTAGAAAAGATAGCCAAAAGAAGAACTCAAAACCGAAAACGAAGCCTTCCATCAGGCCTCCACAATCTAGCTGAAACCCATCATCTCCCATCCTAGATCGCATGCAAGAGATATTCAATTCCCAGATGAGTTCACCGAACTATTCCCAGGGGAACCAGAGAGGAGACGAAGAGTAAGAAACCTAAAAACCTATAGCACCTAGTATCGCCCCATAAGCAGGAGAGGACTCTTTCGAAGTCCCTATCCACTCAGCAAAGGCATTACATAAACGAAATTGGAGAGTAAACCACATGCTGGCACGAAGATCTGGACAGCAAGAATATCACAGTATTTCAGCCAAAATCACACGGTGGTGGCACATAAATCGATAAAGCAATAAACATCTGAAATTTTCAAATGACGATGCACAATAATGGCTTTGAAACCGTGACGACAATAGAAATCAGAAACTTGCTGGCACTGTGCAATTATGACACGAAAATCGAGTCAGAAACATTTAAAGAATTAAACTACTAAACGAATGATTGGTCTGATTCAGATTTAAAAAACGTAAACTTACCTTTGAACTTGCCGGCACCGTACAGTTTTGACACAAAAATCGAGACAGAAACGTTTAACGAAATAAATTACTAAAAGAATCGAAGTGGGACTACGGAATTGAAAACAAGCGCTCAATTAGCATTACCTTACCAGAACGAACCACTCAGGAATTACAAAACAAAAAGAGATCGGGTCTTTGATGCACGATTTTTGGTATAATCCAGGGCTGCGGGAGAGAGGGAAGGCGATTAGCCAGTAGTGGCTGAAGCGGGTTCGGGTTAAGGATAAGTTCCCGGATTCGTATCGAATCGAGTCGGAGCCGTAAAGAAAGAACGGAGTATCCATTCGGTTGAAGTAGTTCATGTAAGCTAGCCTTCAAATGATTATTCGAATGCTGACTCAGATTTCAAAAACGTAAACCCTTACATTTAATTTTGCGATTTAATCTCAAGTCTTGATCCTCTCAAAATCAAATTATACCAAAAGTCTTAATATCAAAATATTCAAAATTTCAACTGGACTCAATCAATCGCAATAATTCATGTGGTTCTTACCATGAACTTAAATCCCAAATTAAAAAGATAAGCTCTTACCTCAAAGTAATACCAAAATCTCAGGATGGCTCTTCCTATAAATTCTTTGATGTCTCTTCTCAAGTTTATTGTGCTCTTAAAAGAAATATAATTATGCTCCTAAAATAATTAGAATTATAAAATGCCAATTACGTCCCGAAATTCTCTAACTTTATAAATTGGTCAAACTAAACTCCAAATTTAAATTGGGTTGTCACAATACCAAAAGTATAATCCACCTTTTAAAAAAGAAAATTCTGAATTATTTTTTAGGCTCATGCGCTAAGAGGGAAAATTACGAAAAGACTCTCAAAGACAAAAAATTAAATTTTCTTAAATTGAATTTAACTGAATTAAATATTCAGGATCTAACGTAATCCCCAACTTTGCACAAACCAATCTTCTGCTCTTATACACCTTAATCTAGCAATTTCTTACAACTAGTCTACCTTGAAAACGGGCATTGGTATTTCTTGTCTTATTAATAATAACGTAAGATGCGATTCAGTTGCTCTCTCTACCACGGCTACTGATTGACTTTCAGCTCTAGCCAAGGGACTTCCTCTTGCGACAAAATGGGCCCTGTCACATAACCTATTGCATATTCAAGTATTCATTGACTCCTCATTCCTACTTTCACAGATATCGGACACTGAAGATATTATGATAAAGGTGGGATCCATTTTGTACGACTTTTGCTATATCGCTATAGATTTCCACCACTATAGTATGACCAGGGCATTGCCGATGAGTCTTGGAGAGGCTAGATCTTTAGCAACTTTTGACTGTCAAGCCAGGATTAATGTGCATCAAGACTAGCTTCATGATGTTTTGTTGCAACATGATCTATGCCACAGACACCTCCTTTTTTGGGAAAGCTTTTGGGGATGGTGTTGTATTATTTTAAACGCTACTTTTTCTTTCTACTATTACGCAAAACCATGACATGTTATGGTGCCCAAATTCCTGTAATATGCTCACATTGAGCTTCTATTAATACTATTCTCATTTTCTTATTAAAAAAAAAAGAAAACTTTAGAAAGTACTTTGTTTTGCTGCAAACGTGTTATAACAGTTTTAGGGACACTTCTTTATTATTAAAAATATTTATCACTGTTATTAAAATTTACAATGACATCATGCATTGCATTGCAGAAGAGAATTCTGAATCCCATTTTATAACCCTAAACCCTTGTAAAATCTCCAAAAGTTGCCCCTACGCGTCTCCACATATAAATAGTCACAGCGAAAACCCTAGTCGTCTCTTATCACTGAAATCATCTCCAAAAATCAAGACTCGCCTAAAAGGTACAGCCTTTCTCCTATTTGCTGTGCTTCTGCGTCTATATTTGGCAAGATTATACTGTATCAGTCGAAGGCTAGTCTGTTTTCTCGGTCTTTGAGGGTATTAGTTATGTGTAGAGAAAGTTAGAAATAGTAGCAAAAATCGAAGGCTTTTTGGGCAAATTACCAACGCCTTTGGAGCTCAAACATTGTGCAAGAAAAAAGTTATCATCCATGCATTTCGTGTCCTCTTTGATGTAATGGAGGATGCATTGTAGGATGAACACTCTCACCTGTGGGATTACATATCTTGTTGGTTAATTTTTGTGACGTGGGTTTTCTTGGTCTGGAGATAGCTCACCCATTTGGATTTGATGGAGTCTTAGGGTTTGTTCGTGTGTGGTAATTTTATGGCCCTGATTGGATTGTTTACACCGTGCAAGTCTTCGTGAGGATAATAGTCGGTAAATTTTTCTTCATGATAATTGAAGAATACAACACCATAGTAAGAACATTTCTATGAAACTTATACTATGAAAAGTTTGATGAAGAAATTGTCCCCCTATCCGGATTATTAATGACTAATTGGTTAGGTTTGTGTTTTTTTTGCTCATTCCAGAGTATATTTCTTTTGAATCTGTGGAAATTTATAGTCGATCTTATAAGTGAGATCTGTTTGGTGCTTTTGAGGTGAAGGGTCAAGAGATATCTAGATTATGTACCATAATAAGAACATTTATATGAATGTTGTCCTGTGAAAAGTTTGATGAAGAAATTGTCCCCCTACCCTGATTGTAAATGACTAATTTGTTAAGTTTATGGCATTTTACTATTCCACTGTATGTTCTTTTGAATGTGCCGAAGTTTATAGGGGATCTTATATGTGAGATCAGTTCGGAGCTTTGGAGATGAGGGGTAAAGAGATACATAAATTTCCGTTAGATTGACGTTTCTGCAAATTTTTGGCCTAATCTGTCATTTTCACCTCCATAAAAATCGGTTACAAGTCTTGATAGGGACAGAAATTACTTTCTAGTGCTGGTCTTCTGTTAATTGGGATGCACTCAGCATAATATTCCTGCATTTTCGCTGCACTTTTCAGATTTTGACTTCTGAAATGAAGAATCCGAAGGTTTTCTTTGATGTATTGATTGGAAAGAATAAAGCTGGCCGAGTTGTCATGGAGCTCTTTGCGGATGTCACCCCTAAAACTGCTGAAAACTTCCGTGCCCTCTGCACCGGGGAGAAAGGGATCGGAATGTCTAGGAAGCCACTGCACTACAGGGGATCAGTTTTTCACCGCATAATCCCCAATTTTATGTGTCAGGGAGGTGATTTCACGAGGGGTAATGGAACAGGCGGGGAATCTATTTATGGAGCTAAGTTTGAGGATGAAAACTTCAAGCTAAAACACACAGGGCCTTGGTATTCTTTCAATGGCTAATGCTGGAGCAAATACTAATGGGTCCCAGTTCTTTATATCTGTACCGAGAAAACATCGTGGCTTGATGGGAAGCATGTGGTGTTTGGAAAGGTTGTCGATGGATATAGTGTGGTAAAGGAGATGGAGAAAATAGGATCGGGAGGCGGGAATACTTCATCCCCAGTTGTGATTGAAGATTGTGGTCAGATATCCGAGAGCTGATTATCCAAAATTTGGGAAGATGGGAACAGAGAGAGATGGGATGAGGATTTGTGAAGTTTTTCTTAGTTTGAACTTCAAATTTAGCCGTCAGAAGAGAGACTTTGCGCATGGTAGTGGGATTGTATTGGCCAATGAGAAAGCTCTTTAGGTGACGCTTAACTGAAATTTGGTATTCCATATTTTACATGTCTGCATATTTATGTTATTTTTCCAAGTTATGTATAGGGCGGCCTTGTCCCTCGTCCCTCATCTCTCGCCTCTCGCCTCTCACAGTGACAGTCGTTGGGCAAACGATGTTACATATTTCCCTGTTTGTAACTATTATTGACAAAGCAATAGAGACTTTTGCCGGAACAATATTAAGCTTTTCAAGTTAAGTGGACGAAACTACCGTTCCATGGGAGCTTTCTTCGCTTTTAGTCCAATCTTGCTTTTAAAGTTGCGACACTTCCGGTGCATTATTGTTTAGCTTCATTTGGTTGGCGTGCCGACAATTTAATGGGTTTATTCTTAAAAGTTTTTACATAATCAAATCTGATTAAATAATTTAGAACGGAGGGAATATTATTTATAACTTGTGTTGGCACTACCATAAGCTTGTTATCAACATATAAATACTATTTCTTCCGTCTTAAAAAAATTGATCATATTTTCTTTTTGTATTGTCTTAAAAAAATTTGATAACTTTTTAAATTAAGAAAGATTTTATATATATTTTACCGTGTTTACTCTTTCCTTTTTATACTTTTTTTTTTAATTCTACTTTTCTCTTTAGATTTAGTCTTCTGTTAATCCATTTTTCTCTCTCACTTTCTTCCATTCATCTTTCTTTCTCTTTTGGAGTAGAATAAAAAATTTATAAAATATGACTCATATCCTTGAATAAACGTGTAAGTCAAATACGATCAATTAATTAAGGACGGCGAGAATATAATTAATGAAGAAACTTAATTGATTAAATAAGTACAATTTGTGGCTATAAAGTTTACTTGTGTTGGTTGGAGGCCCTGAATGTTGACATAGGTGGCAGTAGTCAAGTAAAGCTATCTATTTATAGGAGATTCCAATAAAGATTTTGGGACCTTTGCTTCTCTAAGGTTTTATTATTTGCCCATGGGGGGTTATTGTGTTTCAATTTTGAAGGTTTGTGGCAATTGGTGATGATTATCCTTTTATTAACTCTAAAGGAGTTCTACTTGGCTAAAGTTGATAACACTCCAAAAGGTCACTCTTACTAAATGGCTTGTGGGACGTTCATATTGTATGCTATTTGACTCCCTAGAAAATCGTTTTTTCCGGATTATTGTTGCATATTTTTTTATTGCTGCACATGCCTATATAATATCATTGGATTGCACTTTGATTAAATCTGTTAGAATACTTAGTCTTAAGACTTGCTCCATTGAGACTTTGATTGCTAATTACTCTAGGAGATGAAAAAGAGAACTTAGCCTCAAGCCTCGTAGATTTAGATGTTGCTTTGCAGAAGAGCCTTCTAGCTCAATGTTAAAGACACTACTAACCAAAAGGCCGCTTATCAGAAGGCGATTTGGCAAACATGGAATGCTCATGAAGGAGCCCCGAGGGAGTCACTTGAAAACCGCATATAATAATGCATAGAATGAACCTTCGGGGAGTGAACTAACTTATTTACGCGTGTTCAAGAGGAAGAAATGTACAAGAAGGGAGGATGACAGTGTGAATCTGGTGCATCAGCTGCGTTCCTCTAGGGGGATACTAGTATCGAGTCTAAATTAAAATCATCACAATCACACCAGGTCCGACAAGACCCATATAAACAATCGAAGTCGTGGAAAACCTAGTTAGTCTGATGACAACCTCTGACCGCCGTCGTCTACGACCGGAATAAAGAAAATAATACTTAGAAAATGTGATTAGCTAAAAAAGAAAAAAAGAAATTACAAAACGAGTCAACACGTATTTAATCGGGTCAAATGAAGTTGGTTGGATCGAATGGGATGAGACGGGACACACTAAGTTAAGGAGGTAGCAATACGAGGATGGTGCAAATGGACATCGGACAATTTGGGTTAGGGCTAGGATCCCCAATATGCCTTGCCCTTTCCTTCCCCAGAAGATACCTAAGGTTTTGACCCTGTCCAGTGAGTCCCGTTTTCATAGCCTGCAAAGGTCAAGTATAGAGCCCATTAGGCCATGTCTCATTAGCATTGTAGGCAATTAAGTTCTTGTAGTCCATGTTAAAGATTCATCCTCTGGTCCAATTCTCCTTAGTCGCATTGCAGGCAACACCGAGTAATGAAACCATTTCAATAATAGTTGAAGTAGTAGATCAAGACAAAAAACCAACATAAAATCAGAAGCGTAGATCATCTCTATTATTGACCCAAAAATAGGAGTACCCACAACAATCAACTGTCCCAAACAGAAGACTTTCCTCTTTTGGTAGGTTCCACATAAGACTTTACAAACGGGAGAACATATCCAAAGTCAAGGAACATTGAATATCCCACCAAAAAAAAAAAAAACAACAACAAGAAGAAATGATAAACAATTAATGATGCTGGTGACCTTGCATGGGTTACCAAGGACAAGGAGCTGTCTCAGATAAACTGAGAAGATCTTCCAAGTAATCAGCACCCAAGTCCTCTAGCACGACCAGGTTATTATCTAGCCTCAAGTCTCTCTCCCTCTTCCTCCTGCACTCTGCTTTCCTCTTCATGGAGTGCGTCTTCTTCAGTGACAAAACCGGCGAACAACTCTCCTCAAAGCTGTTCTGCATCTCCCGAAGCGACTCGTAAACCACCTCAGCCGGAAAGTTAAGTATCGCCGTCGTCCCACGCATTGTTAATGCCGCTTGGTCGTACGCTAAAGCCGCTTCCTCCGCCGTGTCAAATGTACCAAGCCACACCCTAACTCCATTCCTCGTGGAATCCCTTATCTCCGCGGCAAATTTCCCCCACGGCCGCTTGCGTACCCCTCTGTATGTGATCTCTTTCGCAGCCGTCCCCTCATTGGCTATCGAGCAGACCTCCTCGTCTTTACTCTGAGACGAGGAGGATGACATGTCCGACGAGTCCACGGCCGAGGACTCGGTCAGAACTCCGAAGAGAAGCATCTCTTCGGAGTCATTTTCATTGAAGGGAAGAAGTTGGTTCCTCATATCGAAGGAGCTGTGTCCAGCGAATGAAAGAGGGTGTTCGAAGAATAAGGAATCCATGAAGGGGTTTCTAAATTTGTACCTTATTCTTTTGATTCTTTAAGGGGGGGATGATTTCCGTTTTGGTTTAGATGACCTTATGATAAGGGATGGGCTTTATATAGGCACACGAGGCCAGGGGAGTAGAAAGGAGAAGGGTGAGGGAGGGACGATACATGAACCATGAAGATGAACCTTTTTGTTCTAAAGTTTGTAGCTTTGTGTGCACAAGATTGTGGTAGTTTAGTTTATTGTGTCCCACAGAAAGCGAATGCACGTGGGTCAAATAGGCGGCCATGGCCATGGGGCCATTCTGGCCAGAATATTTCTATTGACATCATCCTCGAGATTTATTTGGTCACAGGATGATGTTGTAATGTTGAGGGTCAACCGAGCAATGAACAATAATGGATGTAGTTTTTGTGCCCACTTGGGAGTGATGATGACCGAGGAACTATATTCTTCAAGTGTCCGTCGCTAATTGTAAGAAGCTGAAGTAAGAAATTCCAGTCTCAGTTTTGATGGTGACCTATTCCACTTCTTGTACAAGTGCGCTTGGGGAAGTTTTGTGTTAGCATGCACAGTTTTGATCCTTACGTGAGACACGAGTCCAGTAATTATTTCTAAGGCAACTGAGTCTCTGCTCGAGCAGCTTTAGAGACAGATGATTGCCGACGAAATGGTATCGTCGTTGCTAAAATTTATGATGACATTATTTTTGTCACTAAAATGTATTTACTGACACTTTTGTGTTGTAACAGAAATGTTATATAATAGATGATTTTTCTTCTGCGCGTTCAGTATGATGCATATCTCGTTACCCGTCAACAGTTATAAAACTAGAAATAATAAGCCCGACTCACTAATACATGGAGTGTCATGTGCACCAGAGTTTTTGGTGCACACTACACTCACAATAGAGGAAGACATAAATTAAATTTTGTTTACAGAATCTCTTAGTGAATGGACACATTTACTGCTTGGTTCTGCATGTCTAACTTTGTCTTGCAGAAAATTGTTTTGAATTTGTTGGGAGCGTTTGCTTTCACAATCTATATGTTGTTTTAAAATTTCTTTTTGTCACTAAAGCGTGCACTAATGACAAAAACGCAATCCTTCTAACGACAATATTTTCTTACAAATTAAAGTAAATGAATTGCTCACATACTATTATTACTTGTTCTAAAAGCAATAAGCGATTAGAGAAGTGTCAAAATATGATAATTCTTAAAAAAAAATTTGAATTCTATTAGTGTTTTTCAGTAGAATGTATTAAAAGCAATAAAAGTTGCGTAGTAATCAATGTCTATTGTGTGTTTATTCACGTTCTTTTTTATTTTTATTTTTTATAACTAGTAGATTTTACAAACTTAATACTTTTGAACTACAGAGTGCGTGCGGCCTCTCTTCATCAATTTACAATTTATACTATTAATCAATTTTGTATGGTTGCAAATAACATGAAACAAAGGTTTTCATAGGATGACTCTTTGCCCACGTTGACATGATGAATTTATGACTTCCACGACAAAAAGCGAGATTAATTGTCGCTAAAAGAACATGAATAACTCATATTCCGCATTACATATATTGATCAAAGATCTTTATTAGAGCAAAAATGCACTTGGAGCCTTGGAGTGACAAACGCTATGGGCAGAATTCCCATATAGACCCCAAGGCTTGGTTCTGCGCTGTGTCTTGTTCTTCTGTGTGTCCGTAGAATTCCTCACCTTGTTGAAGATATAACACCGAAATGGATCAATTTAAAAGAGCATACTGCAACACTGACCCGGTGGGTGCTGGTCCAAAATTTGCTAGAAATTTAACTAAGAAGGCCATAAACTTGATAGAGCCCGTACGAAATTGATTTTCAAAAGTAAATTTTAAATTAAATCGCAATCACTTCACAAAATCAGTTTTAAGTTCTTTAACTTTTGAATCAAAATTTAAGTTCTTCCAATTTCGAACCTGCACACGACAATCAGTTTTAAATCAAATTTTGTTGGTCTTCCACTTGAAGGACCCAAAAACAAAAACAGATTTAATTCCCCACTTTACCAGCTTGTAATTGTGACAAAAATAGTTGCTCGACGTAGTAAAATAATCGCTACAAATGTTATCTATCGTCGACAGTCAGTTATCTTTAGTAATTATTTGGTAAACCGTCAACCTTTCAAAGAAAATAATCGTATCCAATGACCGTAAATCTTAACCACAGTAAGAGTGTGCATACGCATGACGCGGTGTGATTTTCTTTTTCCACTCTCAATAATGTTGTCACCAACGTCACTCCAAATAACAGCACTTTTGTCCTACGTGCTCTTACATGAATTTCTGCTTAAAAAAGTAGTTCTATCCGCTGCTCATTATGTGGACAAAAAAAGTGGTCAACATGGAAGCATGATGGATACAGGTTGCTTGAGCACTGAAAGGGTAAATACAGCAAGGGACTGGTCAATCAAATGATATATGAATCCAACTTAGCTTCCAGAAGTTTTCAAAGTCCTTCGGTATTCAGCCCTCCCAAAAAGGCACGGTCAAAAGTTTATTTGTTGGTGATAAAAGAAAGTCAAGTTGAAGAAGCTTTGAAGTGAAATGTAGGAATTCAAAGCACAATTGAATGGATTACTTTTTTTAGAATATGCGGCCCCTCTTCTAATATGCTTTCCAGCATTATTTCCAAAGAGAATTTACACTTAAGACCAAATGTCTTCAGTCTTTTCACTAACAAAAATTTTTAAACATTCAATCACCTCTCTCGTAAACATAGCACCAAAACCCTAGCCGTCTACCTCCTAGCGGCGGCGGTGTCTTTCTCCGTCGAGACTCTTCCCCACAGTTTCTCTTCAGCTCTTTTCTTGTGAATTAAATCGGGAAGTTTTGCCGCTCTTTCTATGTGATTTTTATAGGCGTTGTCATCCTATCCTTGGTCAATCAATAATGGATATGATCCAACTTTCAAATTGAAATGTAAGACCCTAAATAATTAGTAATTAAATTATTGTTATATTTAGGGTGTCTTTGCAAATTTAATTATTTTGAGCATATTTTGAAATAAGTAATGAATATTTAGGGGTCTTTTAATTATTTATCAAACTTAGAAACTTTTAAGGGTTAGCCAAGTCTGTTTATCAACATATTCAGTTTTGCCTTACAGAGAAATAGCAGAAGGAAAAAACTAGGATTTTGGAAGGATTGTAATTTTTTACGCACAATTGGTAAGAATCTTGAATTCACTTTTGATTATAAGGATGAATTATATCATATTAGAATCGTGTGTGTTAAGATTTTAACGTAAGTGGACTAATTATAATATTTAGATTTGAAATTTTCGAAAGCGTGCGCAATTTAGTGAAGATTATTGCGTAAATTCGAGGTAAGGGTCATACGCATTACATCCCTTCAGATTCAATTTTATTACCCTACATGTTTAATTGAATCTTGTTTCTTAGACGTTGAGCTAAGACAACGGTAATTGAGATAAACATACACAACGGTAGAGGAGGTAGCTCACCCCCTCTTCCCCTCCCATTTCAGGTAATTGAGCTAAGACAACGGTAGAGGAGGTAGCTTTATGCATGAGCTTGGATTTGTTTTTAATTTTTAGACTCTCTTTAGTCACTTGAGAATAAGGATTTTGTAATAGTTTGATTAAGTAACTTTTCGAAATCTGATTCCGGGGCAATAATTATTGTTATAAGGATTTTTGCTGTATTTATTAGACGTTGATGGTTAATGCAAATATTAATGATTTGGGATATGTTTTGAGCTCTGATTACCTCTTGAGGTTATGTTTTTGTAAAATATTTTGGGTATCCATTTCTCCTAAGGAGAAATATTTGAAAATAGTATGTGTAGGTCCGCCTCCGGGTCGGGGGCGTGACATGAAATATCAAAGGAAGCAAATTGTGAACTGAAGTGCCCAGCTGAAACCAAATGGCATGGGAACACGTCAAAATCTTAACTTAATTACTAAGAGTATATGGATGAGATAAACATACACAAAGGGATAACAGTCAGAGTCTAATGTCTAATTTCAAGGTCCATTGCTCAGCTTCGACTTCTAGAGTCGTGGAATGCAATAGAATTACTCTATCTATCCAGAATTCTCTACGCTCTATGATTTTGAGGAGACTATGGAAAGTTCAAATTTTTTTGCTAATGAACTTTGAGGTCATCTACTTGAAGGCAGCTGAGGGTAACTTTTATCATCATTTGAGATGCTGGTTTGATTTCCTTCTGTCAGTTTCTAGCTTTTTAGGGGTTTCAAAACCACATGATGAGCCTTCGGACAACCCTTCCGGCGAAGTCTGTCTTGCAATGAGAGAGTTGTGACCCACAAGTGTACGAACTAGGCTATATTGCCCCAATCTTAAAAGAGCTCCTTTATATCTCTTTAATTTCTTCATTCGTCGTGACTGAGTTTCGATTGATACATATATATTCAAAAGAGAAACAACTAAAATTAGATACTATCTATCACGCTCAATGGCTTATTCAAGAGACAGAATAATAGTCTCCAGACAGCTCAATAGCTGCAGCACTTAAAATCATCAAGCATTGCACTTTTATGAGACAATCTTCTTCGGCACAAGCAAAATACTATACTTCCTCTGCCCCTCAACAATTGATAATTTTGATAGTCAAATAACACAATAGACACCTCATTGTTGTAGTCTTATTCCTTTATTTATCGGGCTTTATTCTTTAAATTATGATTACTCTTGGTCTAGGCCTAGTAATACGAATTGGCTTAATTTAATCACCTAAGTCTATATAGGGTCTAGTTCAGTACAGTCCGGTCTAGTTGACTAAACTAGCCCAGTTGGTTAAGCTTAACCTTAGTTAAGACATTTTGCTTAAATTAGAGATTCATAATTATGCTATGATTGATTGATCCATTTTAATTTAGGTGCAACTTGGAGGTAATTTCCAAAACTTAGTTCTTTGTAGAGAATTTTACCAAATTAGGGGCAATTAGTGTCCCAATATACTTGGTGGAATCTGGCACATCGTAACAAAACCCTTTGTGTGGGCTCTACGCGAACTTTGATGGTCCAAAAAACAAACTCATAAATGATTAAGGGAAAGATCGGCTGGTTTTTTTACAAAACAGTCAGTTAGTTAACTTCTCTGAATCAGTGATTTAAATCAAATATTTTGCTCTACAGATATCTTAAACTCGAAGAAGTCATTTTTGTCATTTTTGGACCTCTATAAAGTTATTCCTTGGACTACAGAATTAGGGGGTCCTCTCTCCAGAATATTTGGACCTTTTCTTCCTTAGAAGTGGTGCTTTAGTTCATTGAAAATTCAGAATGTAGTCAAGACACTCTCCAATTCGTTAATTTACTTGCATCGTGGGTTTATCCCGAGGTTGCTCTGAGTCTTCTAACCAAGCATTGTTTTGAGGTATTATTCACATTGGTTTTTAGATTAGATTAGTAGAGTTTAGATTGTCTCCCTTCCCCGACCACAAATCGGTCATAAAATCTAAAAAACTACAAAAAGAATCCAAGTCTTATTATTTGACTAGAATGGTTGTATATACAATAAGAGTCAAAGATCGAGATTTAGTGGCCTCCCATAGGATCCGGTCAGAATTAGGTGGTTTTGATTCCAGTTTGTCTGACTGGATACGTAGGCCACTCGACCATGTTATTGAGCTAAACCAAAACTATGTGTAAGGTTAGGATTTATTTTATGCATATTAACATGTTTCATTTTAAAGGCCAAAAAATCATTAAAAAAAAATGAAAACAGTTAAGTTATAGCAGGTGCTTAACACCTTCCGGTTGTATAACATACTGTTGGAATTGGGTTTTAAACCCATTGTGGAGAAGCAACTTTGACTCAATTTTCAAATGGGTTCCAAACCATATTTTGGTTAGGAACAAATTGATTCATGTTTATCTATTTAAATAGATGATCATGGTATATTCACATGTTTAAAACAAATGGGAGATGAATGAGAAAGTTGAAGTTGGTAGTTCAACTTGAAGGGAATAGAGAATCCCACATTGAAGAATTAAAGTCAATGTTATCTCCTTATAAGGCTTAGCCTTGAGCTAAGGGTTGGACCCCTTGGGGGTCCCCATGTTTTGTAAGGAGGGATGACCTAGGTTGACCCAAGGTCCACCACACACGCGCGCCGCCCGCCCCGGTCCAGTCCGTGGCCGTGGCTTGGGCCCATCAGACTTTATTCTTTTTGGGACAAAAACATTTTAAAGAAATTAATTTATTTATTTATTTTCTTTTCTGAAAAGTTGTGACCTTTCCAGCTTGTAGTTTTTTCTGTGAAGAGTTGCACCCCCAGTGAATACTCTATGTACAAAAATGAGTTAGTTATAGAAGTTAATTTTTTTTAATCCCGAAATTTTCTGTTTGTAAGATGCTGTCCATTTTTTATGTGTCCGAAAAATAAAAGAAAGAGTTTTGTCATTGTTTGGTTCGCCGGGTCTGAAAATTTGGAGTGCTCTTATTTTCAAACGTAACCGTTGTATCCTGGGAGACTGTCGACAAGAGCTGTCAGCACCGTTACGGGACGAATAAGTCTTAAGGACAGTGAATCAAATTCACGCCTCGGCCTTCCATTTGTTGTACTATAATTTTGCTGTGAGTTATTACATATTATTTTCTTGGTTTCTTTACTGCTGTTTTTGGAACATTAACATTTGCATGTTAGTCTAATTTTGAATTTTTTTTTTGCACAACTACACACAAATCTATTTTTCCCAACAATCTTAAGACTTATTCCGTACTTTGTGTTACATGTGCATAAACATTGTTTTCAAAACAGTGATTTCATATTTGATTTTGCCGTACTTTATGCTAAAATTATTTTCAGTGTATGATTTTAATTTTAGTGTTACAAGAATCTGATTTTTTCGTTAGACTGGATTGTTTATTAATTGTTATTATACTTTGTTCATAGATATAACAATGGCTACTAGTGAAACCAATCCAGAAAGTGGACCGATTAATCCCAACGTGCAACACGGTGGCGGGACTGTGTATGCGGCACCTTTTGTAGCACCTGCTCATGGTTCCGTTGGACTTGGTGAAAGACCGGAAAAGTTCAACGGAAAGGATTTCAAAAGGTGGCAACAGAAAATGTTGTTCTATTTGACCACCTTGAATTTGGCAAGGTTCTTGCAAGAGGATGCACTGAATCTTCGTGATAATCCTGACTGGCAAACAGTGGCTGCCGTGGATTCTTGGAAGCATTCAGATTTCTTGTGCAAGAACTACATCCTCAATGGATTGGACAATGCATTGTATAATGTAGATGGTCCAATGGTTAATGTGAAAGCATTGTGGGAATCCTTGAAAAGGAAATACAAGACGAAAGATGTCTGCTCAAAGAAATTTGTAGTCGGCAAATTCCTTGATTTCAAGATGGTGGATTCTAAGACATTGATTAGTCAAGTCTAAGAGTTTCAGCTAATTCTGAATGATATTCATGCGGAAGGGATGGTACTTGGAGAGTCTTTTCAAGTGGCTGCTTTAATAGACAAATTGCCACATACTTGAAAAGATTTTAAGAACTATTTGAAGCATAAACGCAAGGAGATGAAGCTCAAGGATTTGATTGTGAGATTAAGGATCGAGGAGGATAATCGCCAGTCCAAGAAGAAGGCCAGCAATTATCATCAAGAAGCCAAGGCAATTGTGGTCGAGCAAAGTCCGTCAAAGAGGAGAAAAATTTCCGAATCGGACGGTCCAAGTAAAGCAAGTGGCTCAAATTCCAAGGGCAGTGATAAAAGGAGGAAGTTCAGTGGGAATTGCTATGTGTGCGACAAGCCATGCCATCGAGCTAAGGATTGTTACAGTCGCAAGAACAAAGGAAAAAAAAGGAAAGCATTCTCAAGCCAACATGATGGAAGTTACCAAAATTACTGAGGATGTTACAGATTTGAGCTTATCTGCGGTGGTATCCGAAGTCAACTTAGTTGGAAATCCCAAACAGTGGTGGGTAAACACGAGCGCTACTCGACATGTGTGCTCCGAGCGAAGTATGTTTACTACATATGAGAGCGCCAATAATGAGAATATGTTCATGGGAAACTCTTCCTCTTCAAAGGTGCAAGGGATGGGCAAGGTGGTCTTAAAGATGACATCCGGCAAAGAGTTGAGTCTGAACAATGTGCTTCATGTGCCAGACATTCGGAAGAATCTAATGTCAGGCTCATTGTTGAGTAAGAACGGTTTTAGCCTAGTGTTTGAGAGTGATAAATTTGTACTCACTAAAAGTGGGATGTTTGTAGGAAAATGGTACTTATGTGATGTTCTTTTTAAGTTAAATGTAATGACCATCGTGCCTAAAGCTGTACCGAATTCTGATATTAATAAAAATATTTCTTTTGTTTACTTGTTGGAATGTCCTAATTTATGGCATTGTAGATTAGGTCATGTGAAAAATGGTTGAAAAATGGTTTTTTTTTTACCTAAAATGGATTTTGACTCGCATTAAAGCATGTGAAATTTCTGTTGAAGCTAAATTGGCAAAAACGTCTTTCAAGTCAATTGAAAGAAGTACGGAACCTTTAAGTCTAATTCATAGTGACATATGTGACTTAAAGGTGGTACAATCTAGAGGGGAAAAAGTATTTTATTACTTTCATTGATGATTGTACGAGATTTTGTTATGTATATTTGCTTGGAAGCAAGGATGAAGCCTTGGAAGCATTTATGCAATACAAATTGAGGCTGAAAATCAACTTAAAAAGAAAATCAAAGTACTAAGAAGTGATAGAGGTGGAGAATATGTTTTCCCTCTTGAAAATTTTTGTGCCAATCACGGAATCATTCATGAGACCATGACACCATATGTGCCTCAATTAAATGGAATTGTTGAGCGAAAAAATTATACTTTAAAGGAAATGATGAATGCTTTGTTGATAAATTCTAAAATACCGAATAACTTGTGGGGAGAGGCAGTTTTAACTGCAAATCATATACTTAATAAAGTACCTCACAAGAAGTTGCAAAAGACACCTTATGAGCTATGGAAAGGACGACCTCCTTGTTTCAAATATCTTAAAGTGTGGGGGTGTCTAGCAAAGGTAGCTATCCCACCACCTAAAATGGTCAAAATAGGACCTAAAACAGTTGATGAGATTTTCATTGACTATGCAATCCATAGCTATGCATATCGGTTCTTAGTGCATAAATCTGAAGTTGACGATATACACGTCAACACCATAATGGAGACAAGGAATGCACATTTCTTCGTAGATGTATTTCCTTATAGAGTTGCACAAGAACAGAGTTCTTTAGAACGAACTAATATGGATCAAGAACACTCACAAGAGGAAGATGAGCCAAGACGTAACAAGAGAGCGAGAACGTCTATATATTTTTGTCATGATTTTTTAACATATTTGTTAGAAAATGAGCCTTGTACTTACAGTGAAGCTTTGTCGAGTCTCGAAGCTCCTTATTGAAAAGAGGCTATTAACAGTGAAATTGAATCCATCATGCAAAATCATACGTGGGAACTGGTGGATCTTCCTCCTGAAAATAAACTATTAGGGTGTAAATGGATTTTCAAGAGAAAGATGAAAGCTGATGGAACGATCGAAAAATATAAGGCCTGATTGGTTGTCAAGGGATATAGACAAAAGGAAGGGCTTGATTATTTCGATACATATTCACCAGTTACAAGAATAACATCCATTCGAATATTGATAGCTATTGCGTCTATTAATAATCTTGAGATACACCAAATGGATATGAAAACAACCTTCCTAAATGGAGATCTAAATGAAGAGATCTATATAGAGCAACCCGAGGGGTTTGTAGCTCTTGATCATAAGAGGAAGGTGTGCAAGCTTGTTAAGTCACTTTATGGACTAAAACAGGCTCCGAAACAATGGCATGAGAAGTTTGATAAAGTCATGATCGAAAATGGCTTTAGAATCAACGAATGTGCTAAATGTGTCTATGTTAAAAGCACGAAAAAGGATATATCATTGTTTGCCTTTATGTGGATGACATGCTCATTATCGGGAGCAATAATGAATTCATTAAGGCTACAAAGAAAATGTTGACCAATAAATTTGATATGAAAGATATGGGTGTGGCTGATGTTATACTTGGTATGAAAATTACCAAAACATCAAATGGACTAGTCTTGTCACAATCTCACTATATTGAGAAAGTGCTAGACAAATTTAAAAGTTACGATGATAGCCGGTTAAGACACCACTAGATGTAAATTTACATCTAACAAAGAATACTGGTGAAGGAATATCTCAATTAAAGTATTTGCGTATAATTGGTAGCTTAATGTATATCATGAATTGCACGAGACCCGATATAGCATATGCTGTCAGTAAGTTAAGTAGATATACTAGCAATCCGGGGAAGAATCAATGGATAGCTATTGTAAGAATTTTAAGGTACTTAAAATATACCTTAAACTTTGGTCTGCATTATTCTAGATATCCAGCTGTATTAGAAGGATACAGTGATGCCAACTAGATATCAGATTCTAATGAAACAAAATCCACAAGTGGATATGTGTTTACATTAGGAGGAGCAGCTATTTCTTGGAAATCCTCTAAACAGACATGTATTGCCAGATCCATTATGGAATCTGAATTCATTGCTTTAGATAAAGCAGGAAAAGAAGCGAAGTGGCTTCATAATTTCTTAGAGGATATTCCAAATTGGCCTAAACCTGTGGCACCAATTTTGCATACATTGTGATAGTCAATCTGCAATTGGAAGAGCATAAAGCAGTATGTATAATGGCAAGTCTAGACACATACCTCACAGACACAATACCGTTAAAGAACTACTTTATAGTGGAATTATCTCTATTGACTACGTGTGAAGTCAAAAGATAATATTGCAGATCCGTTAACAAAAGTTTTGACTAGAGAGAAAGTAAATACATCATCGAGGGGAATGAGTCTTAAGCCTATGAACTAAAGAGTTGCCATAATGGAAACCCTACCTAGCTGACTGGAGATCCCAAGATCTAGGTTCAAAGAGAAAATCGAATTATGTAAATGCGACTCAGATAGAGCACTGTGGGGGGTTAAAACCCTCATATCCATTCCTTTGATGAGAAGACAGTGGCACCTACAAAAGGTTAGGTTAAGATATGCTTTTAATGACTCTTATATCTTGGAAATCCAAGTGGGGGTGCAGTAGGAACCTCTTAATAAGAAGTCACCTATGTGAGTAAGAAGTGGGCTGCTTCTATGAGAATTGTAAAGGTTGAATTCTCAGAGAGTACTCATGAAAACCAGGAGTTGTTCAGGGCCAAAAATGAACACAACAATGAGAACCTCAAAACAATGTATGAACGGTACTGTGTGAAGTTCTATGGTCTTGGTTTACACTAAAGGTTGAACAGTTCAAGACATCATATTCATTGGTTAACCAATAAATCCGATAGTTCTCACTAGGGAACGTTCAAGGGCATCGACTACCTATCCCGATGCAGTGTCATTCTAAAGAACTCTTTCTTGTGTCAGTGTTTCGTTGTGTATATTGTCCAGTCAATTTTCTATTCATATGGGGGATTGTTGGAATTGGGTTTTAAACCCATTGTGGAAAAACAACTTTAACTCAATTTTCAATTGGGTTCCAAACCATATTTTTGTTAGAAACAAATTGATTCATGTTCATCTATTGAAATAGATGATCATGGTATATTCACATGTTTAAAACAAATGGGAGGTGAATGAGAAAAATGAAGTTGGTGGTTCAACTTGAAGGAGGGAGAGAGAATCCCACATTGAAGAATTAAAGCCAATGTTGTCTCCTTATACGGCTTAGCCTTGAGCTAAGGGTTGGGCCCCTTGGGGGTACCCATATTTTGTAAGGAGGGAGGACCTAGGTTGACCCAATGTTGACCACACACGCGCGCGCCGCCCTCCCTGGTCTGGTCTGTGGCCGTGGCTTGGGCCCATCATACTTTATTCTTTTTGGGACAAAAACATTTTAAGGAAATAAATTTATTTATTTATTTTCTTTTATGAAAAGTTGTGACCTTTCCATCTCGCAATTTTTTCTGGTGAAGAGTTGTACCCCCAGTGAATACTCTGTGTATAAAAACGAGTTAGTTACATAAGTTAATTTTTTTTAATCTCAAAATTTTCTTTTTGTAAGATTCTGTCTGTTTTTTCTGTGTCCGAAGAAGAAAAGAAAGAGTTCTGCCATTGTTTGGTTCGTCGGGTCTGGAAATTTGGAGTGCTCCTATTTTAAGACGTAGCTGTTGTATCCTGGGAGACTGTCGTCAAGAGCCGTCACTACCGTTGCGGGACCAATAAGTCTTAAGGACAATGAATCAAATTCATGCCTTGGCCTTCCATTTGTTGTTCTGTAATTTTGCTGTGAGTTATTACATATTATTTTCTTTCTTTTGTTACTGTTGTTTTTGGAACATTAACATTTGCATGTTAGTCTATTTTCAAAATTGTTTTTTGCACAACTACACACAAAGCTATTTTTCCCAACACATACTCCCCAAATCCATAATCTCTATTTTCTAATTTTCCTTTGATAGTAAAATATGAAGGCGACTCAACACTTTTGTTAGGCCTTCTCGGACTCAAAAATTTTTTGAAGGCAGTTTGCCACAAGAACTCTTTCCCATTTTATACTTTACAAGAATGTCTCGTGTCTTCAAATCCTTGTAATGCCCCACCATGTCTCTCGTTATCCTTCGCCTCTTATTCTCCCTAGCACAAAACCCGTAAATCATGTCGATTGCCATGGCAGGCTATGAGTTATTTTATGTAATCTAAATGAATTATAGAAAAAGGTATGTTAATCTTGAGTTCCAATAATTTGATGGCATATGGACAAATGATCCATGAAATGCCTCAAAATATTTTGAGAATTTGCAGGTTTTGCTATCTACAGTTTCAAAGGATGTTGTTTTGTGAAGTCCTAATGACTTGGCAGTTCAAATTTCTTTAAGAGAAAGAAGCAGTGAGGGAGTTGTTAAAGATATGCCATTATTGTGCTGTCATTTTGCCTTATCGTTCACCATAACGCCCATGGCATCACCTCACATCTAAGTGGTTCGCCAAGAGCACCTAGGTATATCGCCTCAACTTTACCTAAGCTTTCACCTAGGCTGCCTTAGCGTTCACCGCGGTCACCTAGTCATGCAACAACTAAATACAAAACCTACTTGCCAAGTTCTGCTAGAGATGCAACTTGGGTGGGTTAAAAACCCAACCAAATAAACCCATAGACTCAAGGAAAAACTGAATTAAATGGGTTCGATTCGATTGGGTTTGGTGGGTATATTTGGGTTTCAATAAGTCAATGAAAACAACAAAAGAATTTTTCATTTTCGAACAAAAGATAAAGTGGCGATGCATGGTTGACAATGGTGATGGCCAATGGTGGTAACCTGCTGTTGCAGTTAAAAATTGGATCGGGAGCCACACCAAAAAATAGGCCTGCAATAGAGAACTCTGAAAAGCAGTAAGAACACAATGTATATGTGTATCTGCTTGTCCATACCTGAGGAGTCAGATCCCTTTATATAATAGTGGGAGGAAGAGCCCAAGTAGGATAGAACTGTAAACATATCTAATAAGAATTGGATTAGGATCCTTAAGGATCCTATATCTATCTCAAACGATAGAATTGAAGTCCTTTTAAGAATCTGTCTGATGATCAATATGGCAAGTGCCAAATCGGCAATAATCTAGCAAGGGATTCGTGTTATAATCGCCACGTGTCATTCCCAGAGTGGAGGCATATTTTTAGCTATATCATATGCCCCTTGCTTTTAAAAGCGTTTAATGAAGTGGGTGGAAGCATCCATTCCCACAGTATCACCCTCCTTCATTTCCCTTTTCCTATACATACATATCCAAAATTCGTACTAATACACAACAAAACACACACCTATGCACCTTATATTCTCACAATTACACACATATGAACACACACGCACACAGCAAACACACGCTAACCCACTGAAAAACACACACACATCTCACATACCCTAACCCCTTGGAAATTCATGGAAACCTCACAATTCCATTTACCAACTTCATAAACCCTCACAACAACCTAAGATTATTCAAGATATCACTTGATTACACTTGTATACACACATATATATACGCGCACCCTTGGTACACACACAGTTATACACACACACACACTAGGCACACCAAAAATATTCACAAAAATACATACTAAGGGGTAGAAGAATTACCCTTGAAAACCTTTCCCAAATCTCTCTCGAATTTTCTGTTGATTTTCGGTTTGCCCACCTATTTTTCTTCTCTTCCCTGCTTGCTCTGTTTTCTTCTTTCCTTCTCTATTTCTTTTGTTTCTTTTTGTTCCTATTTTTTCTTCCCGACATCACCTTTGTTTCTCTCTTTTTTTCCCTTGTTCTTTTGTTTCTTTCATTTCCTTTAAATAACACTTGTCCTTATCTTATATTACATCCAAACTAGTCATCATCAAAGAGAGAGAGAGAGAGAGAGTGGAAACTCCACATAATCTGATTTCTAAGATTTTGACAAAGTACAAATTTTCAAGAAGTGCAAATTAACCCCCAAATTTTTCATAATTGCAAAATAGACCCCAAATCTTATGTTATTATAAGTTAGCCCCAAATTTAGTCTTATCTTGATTAATTAAATCAAATGTCACTAAAACATACGCTACCGCCCATTTGATTATTTTTCATCACTAGAAACATTAATTTACATATCACAATGTATATGTGAATCTGCTTGTCCGTACCTGAGGAGTCAGATCCCTTTATATAATAGTGGGAGGAAGAGCCCTAGTAGGACAGAACTGTAAACAGATCTAATAAGAATCGGATTAGGATCCTTGAGGATCCTATATCTATCTCAAAAGATAGAATTGAAGTCCTGTTAAGAATCTGTCTGATGATCAATATGGCAAGTGCCAAATCGGCAATAATCTAGCAAGGGATTCGTGTTATAATCGCCACGTGTCATTCCCAGAGTGGAGGCATATTTTTAGCTATATCATATGCCCCATGCTTTTACCAGCGTTTAATGAAGTGGGTGGAAGCATCCTTTTCCTCATTGGAGATAGCAAAATATAACCAAACAGAATGGAAGCTATTTTTCGGGATTTCAAGCATTTGAGGAGAATTCTGTTCGGGCAGAATTCTGCTAGGACAAAAGGCATTTTGCTCGGATAGAATTTTGCTCGACCAGAGGGCATTCTGCTCAGGCAGAATGCTCGAACAGAATTCTGCTCGGCTAGATGGCATTTTTTTTGCTTGGGCAGAGTGCTCGGACAGAATTCTGCTAGGCCAGATGGCATTCTGCTTGGGCAGACTGCTCGGACAGAATTTTGTTAGGCCAGAGGGCATTCTGCTCGGGTAGAGTATTCGGACATAATTCTGCTCGGCCAGAGGTCACTCTGCTTAAGCAGAGTGCTAGGCAAGAATTCTGCAAGGGCAGAATTCTACTTAGCCAAAGGTCACTTTGCTCAGGCAGAATTCTTCTCGGCCATTACCACGTGTCCTGCTTACTCTTAATGCCTTTGAGCGGGAAATTTTTAAATTTCAAACTCCACCTCTCTTGGCTTGTGACACGTAAGGGGTAAATGAACCGTTCAGCTCCTTGAATGGCAGTTACTCAGAGTTTTTTTTAAAATGAGGTCTTCCCTTCATTTTTTTCCTCACTCGAATCATTTGGAAGCATGCCTCTCTCCAATTAAGTCTCTTTTCTCTCATCTTTCTGTTCGGTACTTCTAGTTTCTTAGTTTCAAATAGCAATAGTAACTATGTCCGAGTCTTCAGAGAGTCTTTCTTCCTCCGAAGAGAACATAATTATAAGTAGTTCGTCTTCGAAACGAGTTCTAACTTTGGGAAGCGAAGTTGGTACCTCAAATCCACAACCTCCATAGCCTTCAACTTCACGACCGTATCCCCCTTCATCTTACCAACCATCACATTCCCTACCTGTTAAGAATGCTTTAGGAGATGTGAAGGATCAGGGGGAGGATAAAGCAAATCCTAAACCTTGGTGTACTGCTGATGAGAAGTCAAATAAGATGTCTATCAAGGATTTGACGGCATTGGTTCGGGAATATTCGATCCCTGATGGTTGGTACGCTCGAGTCCCAGGTCTGCAAGAGCCAGCCAACTATGGAACTATGTTTGAGACAGGAATTTACGAGGAGCAAGTGAAGTCTGGTTATAGACTTCCTTTTCACCCTTTCGCACTTAGTTTTTTGAAGCATTACCATATGGCACCTGGACAACTTGTTCCTAACGGTTGGAGGAAGTTGGTTGGTCTCTTTATCTTGTGGAGACTTCATGTTATAAGGCAGAGACAACAGATGTTATGAGAGTCTTCTTCGAGATCTGTTTTGTTAAAGGGGTTGCCAACTGTCTGGGATGGTACTATATTCGTGGCAGGCAACAAATTCTGAAGGGCGATCCAAAGTCCAACAAAGGTTGGCATTCCAGATACTTTTTTGTAGGGCGTCAAGATAAATGAGATCTTCCCTTCGATAAAGAGGGGAACTCTTATTGTGAGGATTTTGAAAACACTGGCAAACCAACCCCCAACAACCTCACTAAGCATATACTTAGCCCATATCAACACCCCAGAAATTCGGAGCTCCGTTGCCACGAACTCCCAGGTCGTTAACTTACCTGATCACATCAAACCTGTCACAGCTGTTTATTAACACATATTCCAAATAATCTAATTCATCATCAACTCAGATTTCTCAAAGCACTGGATCACAACTGCTTAGCTTAATCTATTACAACTTAGGTTCTTCGCAATTCAAATTTCTTAAGATCAAATAGCAATACCAACTTATGCAAGGGTCTTACTATACCGTGGTGATGGGCTTATCGGAATCTCATTCAGTCTCTAACCCATTCCTGAACAATGTATTACTGACCATCACCTGCAGAAGGGAGTCAAACGAAGGGTGAGCTTTCGAGAGCTCAGTAAGGACGTACAAGGACTATAAAAAGATTACCACGCGATTTTCGAGAGTCCGAGCAATGATGATTTCCAATACATTTTGAACAATCAAAATTGAATGATTTCCAAAACGATTAAAATTCATCATAAATAAAATACCAAAATTGCCAAATACAAACACGAGGGGTTCCAAAATGATCAATAAAAGATTCTTTTCAAGGTCACGAATTCCAAGACACGATGATGGTTTTCCAAAGGATTCAAAATGTACAAAAATCATCTGAGACAGTTCTTTCCAAGATACACTGAAGATTTCTCAAAAAAAGATTTCAATATGAGCACAAATTAGTTCAGAGAATACTTTCCGGTCATTTCTGTAACAATCACGGCAATAAATAGAGCAGTCATTCTTATAACAGTTATGGGAATATACAGAGAAGATAAAATCAAAAATCAATGTTGATCCTGGGCGATTGCAATGCCATTCTGACAAAGCACAGAAGTGTACACATGCATGATGTACCAGAATAATTACTAGTCCATTTAGGTACTAGCCTGCATTCCATGCAGGATTTAGACCAGCCTTATAGAGCCCGCCTCATAACAGAACAAATTCCCAAGTCAACACAGAAAAATCAACAATATCAATGAGTTTTAACATAAGCTCAATTTACAAGAATTAGACCGGGTTTCGATTACCATAACATACCGTATAAGTCATCACTCGAAATTTTTAGAAGAAAATCACAAATAAACAGCAAAACGATTGCAAATAGTTATCGGAGTTAGGCACAACAATTCAAAGGAACGGATACAAACAATGATCAGATTTGCTCATCATGCAATACATGCGAGCATCACAAGATTTCCAAATAAGCTATTCAGGTTCAATATTAAGGTTTTCTGAGCAATAATATACTGATAGCAATACACAGTTCAGAGTTTAGCATTAGCCATAAGTAGATCAAATGAGCACTTACGAGTACGAGTTATCAAAATAAGGGTTCGGACGAAAGTCCTTCCTCAGGGTTCAGATAGAATCCCTTACCTGGATCTACGACTAACTTATCCTGACTGAAAGTCTTTAGCTTTATCCTAAACGGAATGATCAAATCATCAAAATATAGTCTCCATCATAATATTATAACTTATTACGGACTCACACATGCTCCCAAAATGAACCTCCCTCACCGCGTATGTAAAATTACCAAAACGCCTCTGAGGTAAAAAAATTACCAAAAAGCCCCTATTAGACTTAAATCACCCAAACAGCCTTCTTGTAAGTAGAATCGCTAAAATAAAGCTTCCCATATGTGAATTTATGCAAAAATACCTTTCTTGGGTCAAATTACCAAAATACCCCTTCAGGGTGGCAAATTACCAAAATGCCCCTAGGGGTTTTCGGTACCGAAAAAATCTCAAAAATCTAAAAATGCTATTTCAAGCATTCTGATATCATTTCTGGCCTAAAAAGTATTTTAAAAAATTTTTGTCAAAAAATCCTGAACCAGTGTTTGAACCGAACGCTAAAAGGCCAGTTTCGCTAAAAATACCTATCGGCCTTAGAATGGTACAAAATTTTAGACAATGAATCATCAGAGTAAAATAGAGTTTTCGTAAAAATTTTAGATTAAAATAACTTGGTTTACTATGTTAAATAATTCAATACATTTCTTCAATCAACACCCCAATTTAGCGCCTTTTACGAACTCTAAAAATTTGAAACAATTCCAGAGCGTAGATCTCATAATAATATTTGGGGTTACTCTTTTGTACTTTGTCCAAATAAAATTCTAAGTATGTTTTAAAAATTTGTAAAGAAACTACCGGGAGAAATAAGCTTTAGCGACACTTTGCAGTTAACTTAAGTTAACTCAGCGTCACTGTACTGTTCACCATCCCTGTTCTTCCCTCTCGGCAACTCACTTCCCAGGTAACACACCCACAAGCCACTCACAGTATCACCCTCCTTCATTTCCTTTTACCTATACATACATATCCAAAATTCGTACTAATACACAACAAAACACACACCTATGCACCTTATATTCTCACAATCACACACAGCAAACACACGCTAACCCACTGAAAAACACACACACATCTCACATACCCTAACCCCTTGGAAATTCATGGAAACGTCATAATTCCATTTACCAACTTCATAAACCCTCACAACAACCTAAGATTATTCAAGATATCACTTGATTACACTTGTATACACACATATATATACGCGCACCCTTGGTACACACACAGTTATACACACACACACACTAGGCACACCAAAAATATTCACAAAAATACATACTAAGGGGTAACAGAATTACCCTTGAAAACCTTTCCCAAATCTCTCTCGAATTTTCTGTTGATTTTCGGTTTGCCCACCTATTTTTCTTCTCTTCCCTGCTTGCTCTGTTTTCTTCTTTCCTTCTCTATTTCTTTTGTTTCTTTTTGTTCCTATTTTTTCTTCCCGACATCACCTTTGTTTCTCTCTTTTTTTTCCCTTGTTCTTTTGTTTCTTTCATTTCCTTTAAATAACACTTGTCCTTATCTTATATTACATCCAAACTAGTCATCATCAAAGAGAGAGAGAGAGAGAGAGAGAGGTGGAAACTCCACATAATCTGATTTCTAAGATTTTGACAAAGTACAAATTTTCAAGAATTGCAAATTAACCCCCAAATTTTTCATAATTGCAAAATAGACCCCAAATCTTATGTAATTATAATTTAGCCCCAAATTTAGTCTTATCTTGATTAATTAAATCAAATGTCACTAAAACATACGCTACCGCTCATTTGATTATTTTTCATCACTAGAAACATTAATTTACAATAATGCCCCCTACGTTTTCCAAAATCATGAAAATGCCCCCAAATTTTCAAAAATTATTTTTTTGCTCCAAAGTCTTTTTAAGCTCATATGCAATACTAATATCCGAGCATTGCCCAAATTTAACGCCCGTTTATTTTTTTGGAGCATAGATGGTTATTTTAACCCGCTCTCAAAGTTCGGGATATTACACGAACCCCTTTCAGAACAACAGTTAGAGTACGGGAAGATTATTCGCCGCAAGCCCATTCCAGCGGGTCTTTCAGTTCTTTTTCCTCCACTTGCCATTTCTAGTGGATCATCTGCTGAGACTGTTCCTTTAGGTGTGCTTCAGATATGTTCTTGGTTTCAATGTTTATTCCTGTATTGATTCTTGTCTTTGGGCAGAAATGGCCAGCGGAAGTGGGAAATCACCACAAGGTGGCTTTCTCGGCGTGCTCCAAAAATTAAAAAGAAAAAGCAGCCAAGTGTGGAGCTGCCCCTATTCCAAAGAAAGTGAAGACCACTCCTTCTGATCAGGCTCCATGGGTTGTTAAAGGAATGTCCATTGATGAGGATCCCATCTTTCAGCCGAGGTGGACACTTAGGCGCAATGATCTTGGGATGCCAGATAGCCAGATTTTGGAGTAGCATCTTTTTCATGGAGTTCTCCCTCGGGACAAAGAGTTTTTCCATAACCAGACTCATGAGACTTTCGCCTGCTCTTTTGCTCAGGTCGTGTACACGATAATACTCTTTCTCCTAGCTAATTTTTTTTCACCTGCAACTTTCATTTAGCTATTTGTTCCAATATTTATTCAATATGTATACTAGCAGGTCTACAATGTTGTCTTGTTTTGAGATGGTGAGGCAAGTGGCAGCTAAAGAAGCTCAACATGGACGCTCTTAAGGAAGCAGAAGAGGGCTACCTATCGTTCCAAAGAGCTGAGTAAGCGAGAGGCTAACTACCTTGCTCATATTGAGACCTTAGAGAGGAGACTGGAACGAGCGAAGAAGAAGATAGCTGAAGAGACAAAGAAGGTGGAAGAGGCTCGAGACAAAGGGATCCAAGACTTCCTTGACGAAAATGCTAGGAAGGAATGGCTGAAAAGTGGACAGATGACGGCTTAGAGATATATGAGATGGGCTTCATGAAGATCAAGGAGATGTTTGTTGAGCTCTTTCCTGACATCCATTTGGATGACTTTGTCATGCCTGCGGTGGTGTCTCCATCTGAGGAGACTGCCATGCCTTCATAGGCAGGAGACGCTACAGCTTCCCATCCTCCAAAGGATGGTCCTTCTGGCGATGCCCCCGAGCCTTAGATTTTGCCTTTATGTTTAGGCTCTTGTTTCTGTTAAACCGAGTATTTCGATGCCCCTTAACGGGCTTCTGTAAAACTCTATCTTTTTTATTACACTTTACTATGTGTTTCTTGTGGTTCATTCACACAGCATTATTTACTTTTACTTTAACTCAAACTCTTTATTCATCACTTAAAGAGCTGGCAAAGAAGTCGAGTACCCTCCCTCGGCTAAGATTCAAAAAGACAAAAGTAGGATTGGAGTGACGATGCCCCCATTAACCTTTGTTTTTCCACAGCTAAGATCTAAAGCTAATCCGTTTGGCCTATTCTCACTTGTGTTTTTTGTACAAAAGTAAGAGTTTGACACTCTGCTTGGGCAGAGTGTTCGGCCATCATCCTGTTCAGACAAAACGTTTTGTCTGAGTTTGGCACTCTGCTCGGGCAGAGTGTTCGATGTGTATTCTGCTCGTGTAGAATACTTGGCTAAGTTTGTGACACATTGCAACAATGCTTAGAAAATTAACTTTATTGCTTTAGCAAAAGATAAAGTTTACACTGGATTGCTTAATGACCCATTATTTCAAAAAAAAAAATCTGCTAAACGACTATCTCTAGAAATTTAGGGGTTTGATAAGGTTTGGGCCCTTATCCCCCCGAAAGAAAGTGTCTTACATTGGGGCAAGATGTCACTGGTAATATTTGTGCAAGTTCTCAGCATTTCAAGTACGAGAGATAGGATCTCTAGAAAGTGTTCCTAGTGTATAGGCACCCGGTTTGAGTACCTTTATAACACGGTAAGGTCCTTCCCAATTCAGAGATAAATTTCCCGTCGCTGCTTTTGGGTAGGATACTTCCAACTTGCGAAGAACTAAGTCTCCTTCTTTGAACTGCTTGGACCGAACTCTCTAAATGTAATAGCATGCGACTCGTTGTTTGATAACAACAGATCATTCATGGGCTTGAGTTCGAGCTTCTTCGACCAAATATAGATTTGCTCGGAGTCCAACTTCATTATTTGCTTCATTGAAGTGCAAGGCTCGCAATCGTTAGAACTCCTATCTCAATAGGCAACATTGCTTCTGTTCCATAGCAGAGTAAGAAAGGTGTTTCTCCTGTGATTGAATGTGGAGTTGTTCGATAAACCCACAACACCTTGAGGAGTTCATCAACCCATGCACCTTTCACCTCATCCAGCTTCTTCTTCAATCCTTGTAAGATGCATTGGTTCATGTTCTCAGCCTGACCATTGGATTGTGATGAGCTACATAGGTGAATCTTAAATCAATCGAAAGATTCGTGCAAAAGGTTCAGAAGTTGCTATTGTCAAATTGCTTTCCGTTGTCAACGACCAAAGCTCTTGGTACTCTAAAACGACAGACCACATTTTTCCAAAAAAAGTCCTCACATTTGGTAAGTAATGGTTGCAAGAGATTCTGCTTCAGTTTCAGTACATTTGGTAAAGTGGTCTATTGTCACAATTACAAATCGTCATTGTCCAGACGCTACTGGAAAAGGGCCTAGCAGATCCATTCCTCATATTGCAAAAAGGAATTGGAGATATAACCGAAGTTAAGGGGGCGACAGGTGTATACGATACTAGGGCAAACTTCTGACATTTGTTGCACCTTTGTGTGAATTCAATGGTGTCTTTCTGCATTATAGGCCAATAATCTCCTTGCCTTAGGATTTTCTAAGCTAATGTCCTTCCTCCAAGATATTGACCACATATCCCTTCATGTACTTCTTGTAATGCATAAAAGGATTCTGATGGGCGTAAGCATCTGAGGTAAGGAAGGCTGAAGGATTTCTTGTATAGAACTCCTTCCACTAATGCATACTGAGCAACTTTAACACGAAGGTTCCTCGCCTCATGTCTTTCACTTGGTAGTTTGCCTATGGAAAAGTATTTGATGATCATGTCCATCCAACAGGATTCTTGATCTATCACTCCAATCTCAGTTTGAGAACTGATACTATGATCCTTGAGGAATTCAAGGTAAACCGAGTGTCGAACATCTATTACTTTGACGGAAGTGAGCCTTGACAATGTATCCACCTGAGTATTCTGATCCCAGGAAATTTGACGAATGGCGAAGATTTTGAACTTCGATGCCAAAGTCTTAACTAGCTGGAGATATTGAGCCATTCTTTCGTCCCTGGCCTCATAGTCTCCTAGGACGTGGTTGATTACTAATTGAGAACCGCTATAGACTGATAGAGAATCTACCTTCAGAGCATGTGCCAGCCTTATTCCCGTGAGAAGGGCCTCATATTCTGCTTCATTATTTGAGGCTTGAAATCCAAAGCGAAGTGCATACTCAGCCATAAAACCTTCTGGAGTGATAAGAATTATTTCGGCTCCACTGCTGCCAACGGCTGAAGAACCGTCTACGTAAAGATTCTAAGGGTCTAGAGCCTAAAAAATCATCAACTGAGGGGGGTCTTCAGGTAATATACACTCGACAATAAAGTCTACTAAGGCATGGGCCTTAATTGTAGTGCGGGGTTTATACTGGATATCAAATTCCCCCAACTCGACTGACCAATTTACCAATCTTCCTGATGCCTCGGGGCTCAGTAAAACCTTTCTAAGTGGTTGGTCCGTTAGTACGACAATGGTATGAGACTGGAAATATGGTCGAAGACGCCTAGCTGATATGATAAGGGCTAGTGCAATCTTGTCAATCTTCGGATATCTTGTCTCTACATCTTCTAAGACTTTGCTAACATAGTAAATAGGTTTCTGGATTCCATCTTCTTCTCTGACCAAAACAGCGCTGACTGCAACCTCAGTGACCAAGAGGTATAGAAACAAGTCTTCCCTGGAAAGTGGTTTCGAAAGTAAGGGCGGAAAGCTCAAGTATGTTTTGAGTTCTTTAAATGATTTCTGGCAATCGTCCATCCAAACAAAAATTTTCACTTTCTTGATGGCTTTGAAGAATGGCAGGCATCGTTCAGCTGATCGAGCCATAAATCTTCCCAAGGCTGCGACCATTCCTGCTAACTCTTGTACTTGTTTAATGGTTTTTGGGGACATCATGGTTTGGATGGCCTTAATCTTCTCTGGATTTGCCTCAATTCCTTGTTGAAAAACCATAAACCCCAAAAAAATTTCTGATGTAACTCCAAAAGCACATTTAAGAGGGTTCAGCTTCATCTTTTACTTTTGAAGTATATCGAAAGTTTCCTTCAAGTCGTTGACATGGAATTCAGACTTTATTCTCTTGACATGCATATCGTCCATGTATACTTTCATGTTCTTCCGGATCAAATCTCAAAAGATCATGTTCACTAGGCGCTGGTAAGTTGCCCCGACATTCTTGAGTCTAAATGGCATTACTTTGTAATGGTATAAACCTCTCTCTGTGATGAACGATGTTTTTGAGACATCGTCTTTGTGCATCATAATCTGGTTTTAACCAAAATATGCATCCATAAAGCTGAGCAATTCATGGCGTGAAGTAGCATCTATAAGAAGATCAATCCTCGGGAATGGGTAACTATCCTTTGGGCATGCTTTGTTGAGATCCGTGTAATCAATGCAAATTTGACACTTGTGCCCGGTTTAGGAACCATGACAATATTAGCGATCCAATCAGGGTAGTAGATTTCTTTGATAAAGTCAGAAGTCAAGAGTTTATCTACTTCTTCTTCAATCTTTTCTTGTCTTTTTGGAGCAAAGGTTCTATTTTTTTGCTTGACAGGTTTCTTGGACAGATCAATATTTAGCCTGTGGGTAATAACCTCGGGATCGATTCTAGGCATGTCTATGGCTATCCATGCAAAGACGTCTGCTTAGGTTCTTAATAGGTTCACTAGCTCGAGCTCAGTGTCTTCCTTAAGATTTAAACCTATCTGAATCGTCTTTTTTTCATCTTCGAGATATACCTCAATGCTTACAAGATCTTCGACTGGTTCACCTATTTGCATCTTCATATCTTCCCAGAGGTCTTCGATAATGAGCGCTTCTTTGTTCTTCGATTTGCATGAAGTCATGTAGCACTGACGAGCTGTAATCTGGTTATCTTTTACCTCCCCAATCCCTTGTTTTGTGGGGAACTTCACTTGAGGTGGTAAGTTGACCCCGCAGCCTGTAACTGATTAAGTGCTAGTCATTCTAATATGGCAGTGTAGGCAAAAGGGACCCTTACCACCACATAATCAAGCATGAAGTTGGCCTGTGTCAGAGGCGTACTGATCTTAACTGGGAGTGCAATAATTCCTTCTACTGCAACTGGATGGTTGGAGAATCCATACAACGGTGTATCCATCTTTTGAAGATGGTCCGTCGAAATGTTCATCTTTTTGAACGCATCGTAAAATAGAACTTCTACGGAACTCCCATTATCAACCAAAACACATTTTACATCGAAGTTCCCAGCCTTGATCGTGATGACTAATGGATCATCATGAGGAGTTTCACATCTTTCAAATCATCATCTGAAAAAGAGATTGTAGGTATAAGCCCAATCTTCTGTTCCTTACTCGGGGGTTTGCTCGTTATGCACACTTCCCTAGCGTATGATTTTCGAGCCTGGCCTGATGAACCTCTCGTGGCTAATCCCCCAGATATGGTGTTGATCATACCCGCATTCTCTTCTCGATCTTCTCTTTCTTCCACGGCTGGAGGTGTTTGTTGTCGCCCTTCTTTGTGTGCTACAAACTTTCTCAACTGGCCACGCTTGATAAGGGCTTCGATTACTCGCTTGAGTGACCCGTAATTGTCAGTTGTATGGCTATGATCGTTGTGGAAGTGACACCATAAATCTTTGTTTCTTTTATTCGGCCGGGATGTCATCTTGTCTGGCCATTAAAGAGCCTTATTGTCTTTGATCTCGTCAAGTATCTGTGATGGCCTGGCATTGAGGGGCGTTAAATTTTTCAGGGCAAACAGGTCTTTGGGACGCCGTTCGTCACGCTTAGAACGTTTCGTTGTCTTGCCTCTTTGGGGAGTCAATTCTTGAGACCGTTTCTTTCGTTCTTCTTTATCTTCTCCACGTCGTCCTCTGTGTGTCTCCAGGTATTCTTCAGCTTGAATATATTTGTTAGCCTTCTCGAGAAGGGCTTTCATATTACCTGGAGGACTTTTGTTAACAGAGAATGCAAACTTGGATGTTGGTCGGAGGCCTTGGGGGAATGCACTATACTTCACGAATTTGTCCAAGTTATCAATTTCCAAAGTGGTCGCATTGAATCATTCGAGATAACATGCCAAAGAGTCATTTTTCTCTTGCACAACGTTAAGCAGACTCGCCAAGTTTTTTCTTCGGTAACGGCTGCTTACAAAGTGTTTTTGAAAGATATCTGATTATTGGCTGAAGAAGTGGATGGATCTCGATTGTAGGGACTTGAACCATGCATGTGCGACCTTCTTCAAGGTGGTAGGAAAGGCTCTGCACATGACAGCATCTAAGACCTGGAGGAGCAACATATTTGTTTTGAATTGGTAAACATGTTCTCCTAGATCTCTAGTTCCATCATAGAGATCACATTGAGGCATTCAAAAATTGGGAGGTAGCTTTGCCTTCTCAATGGCCTCGGATAACGGATATCCAGATTCTTCCCTCAGGGGAGATCGTTCTAAAAAATAATATTTAGAGACAACCTTCCAGGAGTCTCATTCTCAAGGACGATACTCAGGCGTCCTCTTTCTGTGGATAGATCTCTGAGGGGTTTCAGTCTTGGCGACCTGTTCGGGAGAGCAATTGGTACTGCCTTCGACTGATAGATCGCGACGGTAGCATGATTCGCTTCTGGTCGTGTGTTCTCAGCTCTTCTCCTTAGGATTGAATGTCAGATCGGCCCCTAATCTATATTTGCAACCGTAGCTTTATCTGGAGGTGAGACGGAGATAAAGGTCACTAGGATCAAGATGAGAATGATGGGTAGATGGTGGATCCACTGCCATGTCGAGCTTCTTTTGAAGAGTGTTTACGACATCTTTCGATTTGTGGATCTCTTTTGTAAGTTCGGCTTGGGGTGTTTTAAACAGTCGACGGTACAAATGATGACGAAGGTCATCGTTTTTCAGAGTGGATGTTGGAGATTGGTTTCTCCGAGATCTGGTCTCAGATTTGGGAGTGGTAGATGTCATATTAATATGGACATCTTCTACAGAATCTGTTGCAGCTAAAAACTAGATTGGGAACCACACCAGAAAATAGGCCTGCAAAAGAGAACACGGAGTGACTGCCGAGTAGGGTTCCTACGGGGGAACGCTCTGATGCTTAAGTCAGAGATGACTAACAATGTAGAACTCTGAAAAGCAGTAAGAACACAATGTGTATGCATGTCCACTTGTTCATACTTGAGGGGTTAGACCCCTTTATATAGTAGTGGGAGGAAGAGCCCTAGTAGAATAAAACTGTAAACAGATCTAATCAGAATTGAATTAGGATCCTCGAGGATCCTATATCTATCTCAAACGATAGAATTGAAGTTCTTTTAGGAATCTGTCTGATGATCAATATGGCAAGTGCTAAATCGGCAATAAGCTAGCAAGGGATTCGTGTTATAATTGCCACGTGTCCTTCCAAGACTGGAGGCATATTTTTAGCTATATCACCAGCAGTGGTAGGTAGTGGTAGCTAGAGACGGTGACTATTAGGGTGGCAACTGGCCTAGGAGGATTAGTGACTGAGTAGTGGCAATAGCTGGCGATAGAGATTGCCAGGGTGCTGGTGGCAGACGGCAATGTATTGGTGTTGTGGCAGCTGCCCCGCCGAAGGTGCGAACAATGGCAGCGTAGAAGTGGTGGCTGGGGCAGGTGCCAAAACTTGGCAACTGTCGGCAACTGGGAGGGCTGTGGCAGACAACGACAGTGCTGAAGGTTCTGATGGTGGTGATGGGGCTCGGTGGTGTTGGTGGATCCTGTTGGTGGTGGTGACAACCGACATTGTTGGAAGCTACCAACAATGGTGGAGGTTGCGGTGGTGGTGGTAGAGCCAAATGATGGTGGTATCATCAGCGGAGGAGGAGGCGGCAAGAGGCTACCGACAAATGGCAAGTAATGGTTCTTATTATAGAATTTACTAACAAAATGTGTAATTCTACATGAAGTGTGTTTTAAAAACCAATCCGAACATTACCGACTATAATGTTGAACCAACCCAGCTTAACCAATTTTATAACTAGGTGGGTTGGTTGGGTAAAGCAAACATCTCCTTGGGTTGGGTTGGTTAAACCTGTAGTTCAACCCACCATAGTTGTCACCATCATTGCCCAATAAATTTTGAACGTAAATAAGGAATCAAAACATAAAAACAAAATCAAGTTTTTTTAATTGAATCAAATCGTAAACTTGAAACTCAAAAATGGTTAACATTCAATAAAAAAAATTTAAATCAGAAATCTTTTCATCTTCCAGCTATGTTGTCATCTGGTCAAGTGGCAATGGTGGTTGAGAAGAGATAGTGGTTGCTGATCAAGGTAGTGACCGCTTAATAGGGTACTGGCGGTACCGTGGTGGGTCTTCGGCTTTGGTGCAGTGGGGATGGATTGATTAGGGAAATGGGGCTCAACTTGGTAGTGATGTGCGAGAGAGCTGGTGATCATCATTGGAGGGACAGTAGAAGAGAGACAAAAGGGGAGAGAGATGGGTGAGTGGCAAAAAAAAGAATACAGAGAGAATGGAATATATAGAAAGAGACACACAAACAAACAATTGGGCAATAAAATGAAATGGGGTTCCTAATAAGTCAAATAGAAGGGTAAAGATGGTACTGTGTGAAAAGTTTGTTTTCAAAAATAGAAAGGCACAATTTATTTGCGATAGGCCAAAGAAGAAGAATGACTATTTTTGTGGTACGGATGTAGCAAAAATTTCTTGCACATACTGGTCATCCTTTCGGCTTGGGCAGATTCAAATTCATTTTCAAGTAGGGGGAGGCTTGTTCCAAGGGAAACTTAAATTCATTGATTAATATCTTCCGGAGCAACGAAGAAAATGTGCGCGTTGTTGAAAAGAAAATGCAGCACTTGAAGCAAGTTTAGCTAGATTGTTATGCACTTTTCCACTTAAACAATCATACTTTGTGAAGGTAAAGTACTATTCCGATTTGTATTTATCCGGTCTCCCATTTTCAGTGATATACGAACTCAAATTGAGGTGATTTACGCGCCGCTAGAAAGCTATGGAAGAGCAATTCGACTTAAAGTGGCTCATTTATTCCTTTTGTCATAAATGAGGTTCAGACCATCAAAATCAATTTCGGGAAGTTTTGAAATTCATAGCCAAAGTTGGGGGTCATTACAAACTTCGATCGGGTAGATTGACCACTTTCGAGTATTCTCTAGAGTCAACCCCCCAAACTTTTTGATTATTATCCAACAAGAACTGCATTCCTATAAGGGCTTGCTCAAGTAGCACACCTTGTTTTTAGGGAAAATCCCATCTCTGCCCTTGATTGGAATTAGTTTATCAAGTTTAGGATTGTCTAAAGGCTATATAAAGGTTCTCTTATGTATCATCCTTTTTTTTTGAGTAAAGAGTGGAAATTCATACGAAGATAACAGAGAGGGATACAAAACATAGCCAGATAGGTAAGTAAAAGATTTATGAATGATATTTCCATCTGATAAGAATTGTAATAAATTAAAAGCCTACAACAACATTAACAAAAAATAAGAACAAACTATAAAAATAAATAAAACCTGCAACTAACGAGACTAATTTTTTTTTTTGTTGGTGTGTGGATAAGTAAAAACCAGCTAACTACTAGAAAATAACCAACTAAAATAAGATAATATCTAACTAAAACAAGATAATACCAAAATAATATAGCTAATAAAAAACATACTACACCACGCCACACTGCCAGCCACCAACGCGAGGACTAGACACGTGTCCCAGCGCTACCTCATCACCTTGATCCTCATGCACTCACGTTTGCGCCGGAATCCCCGCCTTCTCCGATCAAGTCGCCGCTGCCGAGCCTTGGTGTACCCCGACCAGCAAATACTTGTTCCCCACCCGAAGTGACCAGGAGAAACCAAGATTTTGACAAGAGCCCCGCTGGAATCCCTGTCTTCATGGTAGCCCAACAACTCGGCAAACCACTGTCGTCCACCTACGGTTACCACCGCCGTCTCAATTTCGCCCAAAACAACCTAAATCAAAGACGACCAAAGCACAGACACTACTCCACTGCCAATTATAACCAACAAACCTTTCTAGGGCAAGGGGATTAACTTGGGGGGAGGGGGAGAGAAAACCCTAGCCTAGACTCTCCAATCTTACTCAAAAATCATGGAAGCTCTGCAACTGAAACTTTGACAGAAAGAAAACCCATATCTCAAAATGACAAACTCGACGACCATAAACCCTCACTACTTCGGTCACCACAACCCAACCATGGAACACCGAAGGACCCCAATAGCTAAACCCAGATCCAACTCCAACCCATCACTGGCGCCAGAAAACATGGAAGACAACAACTGAGCAAGTGTGATCCATCGCAACCAAGACAGCCATCTAGTTCGCGCAAGATCCCCAATAAAACCCTAAAACTAACACCTAAACTAACGATCTAATCTATCACATCGCCACGCGCGGGGTAAACCTACAGTGATGATGGACACGGATTGGGGGGGGGGGGGGGGGGGGTTGGTAGGGAGAGGTTTATCGGTTTAATCGCCTCTCTCAGAGGCTTCAGCTATAAGGAAGTAACCTAAGGGGGGTACTGAAGGCTACACCGTGGCTATCTAATTCTTATATGCTGTATATGTATAGAAAGCGGCAATATTTGAGATCATCTGAGTGTACTAAAAGCAGTAAAATTCAAATGGAAGAAGTTCTTACACTCAAATCCTACTACTGTCGTTATTCTCGTTTATTGTTATTATCACTACTAAATTTTGCAACTCCAATTTTGATCAATTATACGATGAACTGGTAATTAGAGCAGGTCCTTTTCCTTTGGAAATTCTGTTTATAGTCCAGACTCGTGCTCAATATTATGCCGAATTAGGAATTGAAAGAAAAAATGGCAGACGCATCAGCAACAAAGAGGAAGGGACAGAGTAAGGAGGAAGCACAACTGTCTGATCAACCGACTAAATTGGTACCGATGTTGTAAGAGAAATTCTCCAGAGGAGGATCGGCCGCATGACGGTTTTGAAACCCCAACTTTTCGCCACCCTTCTTGCCTTTCTTTCGAGGAGACGCAGTGTGAGCAGCCAAATGATCTATCAACATGCTCCTCCAGGGACCCCTCACGTTTTCCTGGATGAATGAGTACTGATGATCTCAATCAAAGGCATTATGGTATATCTGTATGGAGGTGACAGTAGATAGGCCTTGCATTCTTCAATGGCCTCGGTGTTTGGTTCATGGTCGTCCTACACCTATCCCTGTACCTCAAAGGGACCTCCCGTATCTCCAAGCCGCTTAGCCTCGATCACAAATGGGCACCGTAGCAGGAATGTAAACATCATAAGCAAACTGCAATGGAATACGGTGTGGCTTGTAGCTGGTGACCCTAATTAATCTCTCGCTCAGTCAACAATGGGAGGCATCAGGGAGTGCACATCACCACAACAGAGCAAACTCACCGTCTCTGACCAAGAACACGCCTTGCGTGTATTGAAAATTGGGCTTGTTGATGGGAATCATGGTCTGCTCTATCTGCTCAAGGACTGCTCGCTGGGACAAGCCTCGAAATATGCCTTATTTCTATCAAGGAAGACTGGCTGCAGCTCAGCTTTACTTTGTGCCACTGATGCAAGCGCATCAAGATGAGGCAAAGGGACACGATTCTTAGTATAAGAGGGAAAGTGTTCATACGCCCGCATTTGAAGAGGAATGAGTGGTGTAGTTTCTTATACCAGCTCGACTGATACAAGCTCGGGAAGTATGTTAAGGATTGTTCAAGATAGTAGCACAGGGGCCCAAGAACGAAGGGAGCAAGGGCAATCTTCTTGCAAAGAAGAGCCACGAGTCTCACATACTGCTCCGTAGGGGCAGTCTTCAGATACCCTTGAAGCAGATGCCTGGATATTCAGACTAGTATCCACGCAGCAATGTAGGTATCACACTGAAACCCTCAGCTGGTCACATACACTCCACTCGTTGAATTTCGAGTCGAACGTGATGAAGCATTATTTGGTCCAAAAATGTAGACTACCTTATTGCGAAGATGATGTAGGTAATCGGTACGGTAGTGCGGAGGAGCAGTCAGCCATTTTCTTTGCATTGCCTCGGAGTGTAAGGTCTCAGACGTTGGTGGGGAGTTGGCAGCATAGAGCAAGCAGAGTTGCTCGATATATGAGCCTGATGCCATACTCTGCTCGCAGCCAGAACTGAGCGTCCCGGAAAAAACGGGCCCTTTCTGTACTCAAGAGTCAGCAAAGCAAGTGAAAAGCAAAGAAAATCCCCAGTTCATTTTATATAACAGTTTCAGTGTAATTAAAGCTCTATTGCTCTTGAACGGAACCAAAAAGTTCTTCAACGAGACAACATGAGCTCAAGGCAGAATTAAGCCTCTCGCGGAATGAGTGGTGCCCTACTGCTCATGAATGGAACAGCAAACGTCTTCTATATGGCTATACGAGCCTGTGTTAGAATTAAGCCTTTCGAAGAAGGATGATGTTCCAAGAAAGATTACTCTATGAAGCCCCATGAATTAATACAATGAAAGCCTCAAAGGTCGAAAGAAATCCACAACGGAGTCTTACGAAAAGAGTCTCGTAGCTTGATGGCATTTTTGGAGCTGTGGCTTGGAAATTTAAAGGTAAAGACTGACGAGGATTAAATATTCAACCAACTTTGGGCGATAGGGAATGCTCTAGAAAAGTATTGATCACATCAAAAGAAGTCAAGACTCGGTTACAGAGGTAGTTTCAGTAAGTGTATTAGCTAAGGTTGCATCACTAGGCAACCTCTGCCTATCACTATCCTACATGCAAACACTTACAAAGATGATCCCACTCATTTCGGATGACACAAATTCCTCACTCAATTCCAAGAATACACTGCCTTGCTCCAAAAAGCACCAAAGTTGCTCCACTTTTCCCCCCTCCATTTAATCAGTTACTTCTAAGATCGTCCTGATTCACTTGTAACGCCCCGATCCACACATCCAGATACCTTTAAATTGCCGTGTTTAAGATCTTGTCTAAGTAAACAAGCACCAAATACTCCTCGATAATACTGTAAATAAAGCTCTTCCATTCCTGTTGCCCAGGCCGCCGAGGGAAATCGTAAGCCCCAGAGGTGAGCTTCTGAGCTCCCTTCCATTAGGGTTGTTCTCCACTATATAACGGGTGGCTGCATGGCGCTAAGGAGGCAGAGTTTGTATAGCACTTCCGAGCCGCCCAATCTCACATTCAGCTTTGGCTCAATGAGGGAGTTGCCGAGCTTGGCTACGAGGGTGAGGCAGTTCCATTTGACGCCAGAAATGCCTGTGGTTTTCAAGATCGAGGTGGCAGTTGGTGCCAATAGAGCGAATCTAGATGGTATGGGGGACGGGAGTGGTAAAATTTGATCATGTGCTAGCAAAAGCGTGCCAAAGTCTCAGGGAACTTGTAATTGACAAGCTTCGTGCAATCAGCTTCCCTTAGGCTTTTTAGTGGTTTTTAAAGAGGTGACAGAGACATTCTATTCTACGGATAAAAATGTTTGAGAAAGTTTCACCAACCTGAGCACATAACGTGCCCTACCGAGGGAAAAGAACTAAAATAAGTTATTGACAGAATTTGAAGAGGATACAACCAACAAGAATCTAGGCAATAGAAGAAGGGTATAACGCGCTTTTGGTCTAACATAATTCTGAAAAGGTAATGTGAAATGATCAGCATGTATGTAGACAAATATTGGTAGCATATACCCATTGTGCTATCAGGAAGATTTAAAGCCAAAATAACTCCCACAGGAGACGTTGCAGCTCAACTACAGGAAAGAAACAAAAAGTGGTTTACGAAATCAAATCATGTCAAAGTAGATGATAAAGGAGATCGAGACGGGAACTCAAAATAACTAAATGTAATTAGACAATTTGATATCCAACCAAGCCAGTCTCTACACCCAATTAGCTGTATAAAAGGGCCTGAATTACAGGAAAATAGAAATATGCAACCAAATGTATAACCTGGCAAATGACATGCCCTCATAACACCGCAAAAAGGAATGTCAACTAAAAAAAAGAAAAAAATGCATCTGATCGACCGACTATAAAAATAAATTCAATCAAAAGCACATTTCATATTATCACTACCTAATGCGGGATCCTCATACAGAACAATGAAGAAATTTCAATGCAAACAATGTAGCAACTAGCAATGCATAAGCAGTGAAAAAAAATATTTTTTTCTGCATCATAGGCAGTAGAGCACAAGGTGACAGGGCCAAAACAATTTGTGACCTTCAAAATCACCAGACCTTGATGAATCAAATAAGGAATAATCAAATTGACAATACCGTATTTCTGTTTCTGGATACACTCTATAACATTACATTAATACAACACATACCTATTCTAGTGCTGTCAACCTTTATGCCAGAGCTCACTGGGATGCCCCTTCCTTCAAAACAAGAAGCATCCTTAGTATAAAGGACTAAAGCCCAAGTCCGTTGAAACTTGTTTTCTCTAATATCATTCATTCCCAGTCTTCCTCATTCAATTGACTATCAGTTGCTTCCCTTGGTGGCCTGACCACCAAAACAACAGTTCCTAAACTCTCCTCCACGCCAATTCCCTTCAACAAGGACCCCCTCTCGACTTTCAGCCCCTTTTCGCCATCCGCCACCATATAAAACCCGTCGTCAGCCGCTACAGCCTTCCTCCCCCTGTCGGCAACCACCAGAATCGCCTCCTCCTTGTACCACCTGTTCACCCTCCACGGCAATGCCCTCGCATCAGCAAACTCCACCACCACGCCGCCCCTCTTCAGCCCCGCCACCGGCTCCCATGATGGTAGCACCACCCACCTCCTCCACCCCTTCTCCGCCACCACCACCCCAAACTCCCCCTGGCTCCCACACTCCCACGGCGCATCCAACACTTCCTTCTCCTTCTCCTCCGCCTTGCAGACCGGCAACACAGCCACCACCGTCGCCTCCGCCACCTCCCCAACGTTCAGCCTCACCACCGGCACCCTCACACCCTCCACCACACCCCCACCTTCTCCCTCTGCCCCCATTCCATCCTTCCCCTTCAATTCCTCCTGCACCCAATTCCTCGCAGCCTCCGATTGCGCCACTCCAGCCGCCTTCTCTAAAGCTAACTTCCTCTGCTCAGAATTCTGCTGATGCTCCAGAGCCTGTCTGTAATAAACGAATGACAAGCAATCGGCAGGGAGAGTGTAGTCAAAGCAATTCCATCCCCGGTCGCCACGCCGCCGCGGAAAGTCTTTAACGGCTCGTGCGAGCTCCTGGGCTCCCCTGCCGTCCAAATTGAACTCGACGATGTAACGCGCGGCGGCCAACCGTTGGGAGGCGCTCAACAGGCGGATTTCATAGAGCACTTCGGCGCCGCCCTGGTCGAAGAAGGAGAGGATGTCGGACCCGGCATTCGACTCGATGAGGGAGTCTCGGACCTTGGCGGCGACCACGAGGCGGTTCTGCTCGACGCCGGAGATGCCGGTGATCTCCTCGAGCGTGGAGGGGGTGAAGCCCTCCTGAATGAGGGAGGGGATGAGGGGGGCGAACTCGAACCAGAGGCCGAGGCGGTTGGCGAGGATGTCTAGGCGGCCGGCGGTGTCGAGGGAGCGGAACTTGGAGGGGATGGGGGAGGGAGGCGGGCGGAAGGGCTGGTAGAGTTGTTGTTGGGCTGGGTTTGGGGGAGGGTTGATGGCTGATGAGATGGGCTTTTTTGGTTGGTGGGATTTGTGGGTGATGGGGGAGACGCGGCGGTGGTGGTGGGTGAGGAAGGCGGAGGAGAGGAGGGTTTTGGGGTGGTTGGAGAAGGTGTTTGCAGTAAGAGAGAGCATGGTGTGGGAGAGAAGTTGGGGGTTTTTTGGATTAAAACAAGGTGTGAGGCTCTGTGAGCCTTATCAGAGTTCTGGGTATTCCAGTACCTGTCTTTCAGAGAGAGAGTGTGTGAGAGAGAGAGAGAGAGAGAGAGAGAGAGTTTTTCTATTGGCAATTCAAAATTTCAAATGTATTTTGCAGGTTAATACTTTTGCCACGAAAAAATAGAAAAGTGTCACTAACTTTTGACTCTAAGCGCAGATTTAACACTTCTCTTTTTTCCTACGAACAAACAGAATATTTCAATATTAAAGTGCCGAAACTTGCGAATTAAGTCCTCCCAAAAAGTCTTACTAACGAGTGATTCACAAAATCTCACCCTTACATTCCAATCGATCAAAGTCGTTGTGACACCCCCAACCCAAGTGACGTCACCAGAGCCAGATTGTCAGTCATGGCTGCATTATAAACCCAGTTGATACAGAGCAATTCTAAAACATCCTTAAATATACATAAGGTTTCACAAAAACCCATCCGTACAAAAATTTTCTTCGTAAAGCTAACACGAGCACATCGAAAATATTTACACAAAATGTCTAGTTCCCAAAATACGCATCTCATCGTCTTACTTTTCTGATCACTGAATAAGCGCCTTCTCCTTTCCTTTCCTCGAAATTTTTCCTACTTCGCCTTGACTGCCTGAAACATTTCAGGTAAGGAATGAGCGCAAATCGCCCATTAAAGATAATACGAGGAACAACGCAGATAACGAAGTGACAGTCTTGGAAGAAATAATAATCAATCTCAACGATATCGAGAATTCAGAATTTCAAAGGATGACACAATATCAATTCAATGAATCAAGTAACATGTTTTCTTTTAGTCAGACTGAGCAGCTTTAAGGCCCAACAGAACAACATTATTACCACATTTAATGAACTGGACTAACCGAACCGACTGACAGACTACAATTCACGTGAACACTAAATTGTCAAATTAAACATCAATTAAATACAAGCCATTAAAGTCACAATGTCATAATAAAGTCAAATGCAATGCAGACACTAACCGGACTGACTTGACTCAATCGACACGACTGACTCGAACCACGCGCCCTACGTCATGTTTGCCGGTGATTACGTTTCACTGGCCCTCCTTTCACATAATGTCCCGTACTCCGGGATGTTCATCTCAGTCTCAGACAAATAAAAGAGACAGCAAGCACAAGAAGGGAACTCACGAAGAGTTGTTCGTCCCCAAACCACGCTATCGTCAAAGCACATAATACAACAACTGAACGGACTAAGGGAACTGAGTTCACCCTATGTCCTCAACTCAACAAACCACTCAACAAGAAATTTCGGTCTAGAATGCGACCGAGGTTCAACAAGGTAATCCGAAATCATCACTAACGTACACAGAGTAGACTAGGAAATAAGTTAGTCGAAAATCACAACAATATTTCAAGTACGAGAGGTACAGGCACAACAACCAGTGATACCTCATATTCACCATAAAACGTTCATCATACTTCACCCTAACAACGATAGGTATGCCACGAGGAGCAATTTCGTAGCATGCAAAGAGCCATACTATCCTTACCTGGCTGGCTTTTAGCCGACAAGCCCAACAACTTCAAAGCGCCGTGAGCGGGGTCACCTAATTAAATAAGACCCTACTCGTTAGTCACTGACCATCATAATACAAAATTATTTTATTTTCATTTATCAGCTATTACCGTGTTTTACAGCGCCGATACCCTTCATTGAGGGATTTTCATCCCATTCCCCGCTTCTTGTTATTCTAGAATGCTTAATTAAGGCATTTGCGAAGTTCGAAGTTCGCTCGATAAAATTACCAAAATACCCCCCTTCTAGTGGCAAATTACCAGAATGCCCCTCGGGGTTCACTATAACTCCCATCACCTCAAATCGACTTCAAACAACCCTTTTTGGTGTTTTACCACCCTTTTTTGGGACTAAAAGTTCTTCGAAAAACTTTACTAGGAGAATTACCAAAATACCCCTCTCTAGGTGGCGATTTACCGAAATGCCCCCACGAGGGTTTCCAGCACGAAACAAATCTCAAAAGCACTTAAAAATGTTATTTTTATTCTCCCGAATTCATTCTCAAGCTAAAAAAGTGTTTTAAAAAATTTTCGTCCAAAAATTCTGAACTGGTGTCCAGATCGAGCGCTTAAAAGTCGGTTTGACCAAAAATAGCGAACGACTTCAAAATGGCCCAAAATCTTGAAAAAAGAAACTTCACGACATTTTAAGGTCCCCACAAAAGTTTTGCGCAAAATCGCGCTAGTTTGGCATTTTAAATTACACTGTAAAGTTTCATAGTTTCCCGTATCAGTTAACCCCTTTCCAGTCCTCGAAAAAATCTAAAATTTTTCCCTGATGTAGATATCCTAAAAATACCTAGGGTATCTTTTTTGTACATTGTCTAAATCTAGCTCTAGGTATTTTTTATAATTCGTGAAAAAAACTGTTTAAATAAATTTTCATTTTTAGCGACGATTACAACTACAGTTGAATATAAATCTCACATTAAAACACATTTTTTTTGCACATATTCTTCTTCTTCTTCAACCGAGACCCACCTGCACACACACACTCCCATAGTTAACCACTCCACCCTTTACACCCACACCATTTCACATATTTCCACACTTAAATACAACATCTAACTCACTTAATTACACCATTTCTCACACCATTACACTCATGATCACACACAAGTACACCCGAAGCTCACAAACTCAAGAACACACAAGAACACTCACTCACGCACCCCATGGCACACACTAAAACACACTCTGCCACTCACGAATTCACCCACCTACACTTAAATCTCTCACCCAATTCACTCATACACCATGATTTCCCTCATTACTCCCCCTGCCCCGAATCCATTTACCCACATAATTGTACCTTCTGTGCACCACACCGAAACCCACATACCAAAACACACACACACACACACTTGTACATACAGTAGCTCTGCGGCTACTTCCCACGCCCCCTTACCCATCACCATCTCTAGCACTAGTTTTTTCTTGTTTGATTCGGTTGGTACACCCAAACATTGTTGGTTAGAGGTATAGTTCTAGCATCCAGTAATTCAATATAAACTTGGGATTTTGGGATTCAATTACCTGTGATGTTTCTGCTTCTTCTTTCCTTTATGTTTTCTTCCTTCCCATGAAGCTGCTCTTTCTCTCTGTTTTCTGTTTTGTTCTCTTCTCTCACCCGAAGTCTCCCCTATCCTTTCCATTTTAAATTATCTAAATTGGCTGAGTCACCAAAGCTGGTAGGAGGTGGCAAGCTCCAAAAATGGTTTCTAACTATTTTTTTATAAAATTACACAAAGGACCCTCAAATTTTACATATTTATAAAAAGAACCCCCAAGCTTTGCATAATTACAAACTAACCCCTCTTTCCACTTCCTGACACTTAATTAACGCCTATATGACGTTACTCAATAAAATAATCCCCATTAATAAATCAACTTAGCGTTAATTTTTTTTTTTTACGATCAGGGTATCACAATGGTATACACAAAAGAATCAATAAATCAATTGGTGCGCTCAATCGCATTTGGCCGATGTCCATCAAATCAATTCCGATGAACTTAGGATGCATATATCCAGTAGGATAGGGAAATTGCGCTACGTGTGGAACAAACTAAGGCTCTATTTGACAAATTTTATTTTTTTTTGGTTTTCAGTTTCCAAAAAAAATTAAACAGCAGTTAAATTTTTTTTTTTAAACAAGTGAGTGTCTGATAACTCAAATTTTTTTTGAGTTTTTTTTTTGGGTGTTTGATAACCCAATTTTTTTTGTGGTGGTTTGCGGTGGCGGTGGGGGTGGTGGGGCGTGGCGGTGGTCGCCGAAGTTGGCCGCCAGCTGCCAGCAGTGGGAGGTGGTGGTCTAAAAAAAAACAACACTGAAAAAAAAACTTATTTTTGGAGTTTTAAAAGCAGCCTTGGTTAAAAAACTGGTTTTTTAAACTGAAAAGGAAAAAATGGTTACCAAACATGCTTATTTTTTTCAGTTTTTAAAACTGAAAAAAAGCCCTGTCAAACGGGGCCTTAGTAGCTAGAATTAGGATGGGCTTAGTCTTAGGAGTTGGTAATGCCGCTGCGCCTCTGCAGGTGGATTAAGTACAGCTAGTGCATTCACTGTCCCCGGGGAGAGAACTTGCATTCTTTCTGTTAACTTTGATAACATGCCAAGTACTGACTCCTAATTAGCAATTAATGCAAAACTAGTTGAGTTCGGATGGTGCCTTTACTACTCCAAATCACAACGCTTTTGAGATTCCACTTAACCAAGAGTCTGCCTTTTTCCACCCAAGGGTTATTATGTTTAATTTATATATATAGAGAGAGCTGATCCATTACTCGCACTGGCAACTTGTGCCTATGCGATGTAGCCATCCATCCTTGGATGGACGGCCCAGATCTTTTTTTTAAATAAGACCGTCAGCTACATAGTGTAGTGGACGGTTTCTTTTACCAAAATACCCTCGTCATGTCGTCCGCTACACAGTGTGGCAGACGATTTTTTAACCCTGACAATTGTCAGTCAAAAAGTCGTCCTCTACACAGTATGGCGGACGGCTTTTGACTGACACATGTCACATCCTGTCCCCCCACGACTGTTACTTTGTCCTTATCCACACCATCCGCTACATAATGTAGCAGACGATCTATATATATATACACAAAAACCCTAATTTTGAAGTATTCTCCCCTTCTTTCTTCTTCCCAATCTTTCCAACGGCGTTGGCATGCAGATCTGCGTAATTTCTTCCCAAGAAGTCCTTTAATCGTCTAATTAATCACGTAAGTTCACAAACCAATCTTTTATTTATTTATAATCTAGAGTTTGTGATAAATATTACTTATTATGCATGGTTTTGATTGTGTATTGAGCATGTGCTATATATATATATATATATATATATATATATATATATATATATATATATATATATATATATATATATATATGCACTAGCGTTGGCAATTCCGTGTGTGTGTGTGTGTGTATTGAGCATGTGGTAGCGTTGTATGTATTATGCATATGCTAGAGTTGGTAATTTGTGAGTGTTTGATAAAAGCTTCCAAAGTTGACGTTTTTCCATAATTTCAGTCGTTTCAGTTGCAAAAAATGGACTTAAACCCTGGACAAGAAGATCCCTTCGTATTAACGACCAAGAAAACCATATTAATACATATGTCTGGAATAGACAAGTAAGATACTTTATTTTGTTTATTTTCTTATTCTCACGAACATTGTATACCATTTGTTTAGCTGAAATTGTATTTATTAATTTGTAGGAAAGAGCACCCCTCGTCACAGTCGAAGTATCCGAACAATTCGAAAACTAAAAATTGAACAAATTCCAAAAAAATTGGTGCGTGGAATTGGGTTTGTGGTTTTCACGCATGGGAATATTTTTCAACAAATTGATTGAAACTTAATAGGTGGCCTTGTTGAAAGGTGGAGTACGTTTCACTTCCCTCTTGGAGAGATGACAATAACCTTAGAAGATGTAGGGTTCATTTAGGGTTACCGGTGACGGGACGGCCAGTAATTGCTCCTCTGTCGAAAGTATCAAATAAGAAAACTGCTAGGGGCTTCTTTACTTCGAGACCTGAGAGTGAATTTAGCACTGATGGGATAAAGTTGAGGTGGTTGCTAGAAAACTTCAGGGTTCTACTAGAATACTACACGGAGGAGATGCTTCTGTTGCACACAAAAGCCTTCCTGCTGTAGGTGATGGGGGCAATTCTATTCCCAACGACGTTAAAGAAAACGGTCAGCACCAAATATTTACCGTTGTTGGGTAACCTGCGAGAGGTTGGGGATTATGCCTTGGGTGCAGCAACTCTTGCCTACTTGTATCGAGCATTGCACAAGGCAACGAGACCAGAATCCAATGCTATATGTGCATGTCTCTCATTGTTGCAGGTATGTCATATAACTCTTCGTAATTATGTTTTCGATATTTTTTTCATTAGTCGGTGCACAATAAATTTTGACGATATGACCCTAATTTGTCTTTGTTCTCAGGTGTGATCTTATGAACACTTTAGTAGCGGCACACCCATCCGTAAGGAGGGAACCGATAATGTGTGGCATCGGTTGTGTGCTTGGGAGTACCGCCGGAGGGAGAGCCACTACCCAAGGAAAGATGATCCCCATCACAACATCACATTCTATTAGGGGGAGTTCGACTCGCTATCTCTGGGCCAAATGAATTGGGCACCGTACAAACATTTCGAGCGACAGGTGGTAGAGTCGTTCTTCTTCACGCTCTCCGGGTTGCAACGCACACCACTGATCCACTTTGAGATCACGGAGTGGAAACTACCAAATCGTGCAATGCGCCATTTTGACTGCCTGCAGGGGTTACCAGTCGATGCCCCAGATATGAGGGTTAACAGAAACCCATCGGGTGTCCCATGGTTTGGCAAGGTGAATGCACACGAATTGTGCGCAAACGAAATTCAACTGTGGGAGTCTTGGCAAGACACACTGGCAACCATTGTGTCGGAGCCTGACCCCGTGGTCAGTAATGAGCAGTACAACTACTGGTACTACTGCATCACTCGGAGGAGAATAGCCTCAATAAGATTAAAAAAGGCAGAAGTACCACCCTAGGGATCATATTGATGATCGATAGGCATATGAGCTTGTAAGTTGCCCAGCTAGTGCTTTTAATTGAATTTAATGTTTCTTATTTTACATTCGATCCCGTTTGTGTTTGAAGTTACTTATTATCTCTTTAGATGTAGGTCAATGCCTCGCTTGCCTTCTTCAAGAAGTTGAGTGAGTGGAAGGAAGTGGTGAATGCCATGGGAGTGGAACTTCGCACTCAGGCAGATGCATTGGCGTTGGGCTGTGGGGATTTTTTGCGCTATTATACGGGGCAGCCTTAGGGCATCAGCCCGAGAATGGATTATCCAGGGTGGTGACCTGCCCATCTGAGCGAGAGATACGGTGATCCCTTGGGACATACTTTGGGGGTGAGCGAGGGAGTTGGTGGTCCCTCCATAGCTGGGATGGGTGGTGCTTGGGAGCCGCCATCGGGCATGGGAATGCCTCATTGGACGGAGTTCAGTGGTCCATCGTTCTCTTTGCTTGGGGACTCATAAGTTACACTCCTCTCTCGGAGTCAAGTCACACAAGACTTCGACTTTGCAAACTTCAATCTCTTCGAGCCACTGCCAATCGTCCCGTGGGCAGAACCTTCAGGACCCCGAAGGCAATATCCCCATGTTGACCCCCCCCCCCGGAGGGCAATATCCCCCGGTCGACCCCCCGTCATTCCCGCTCATTCCAAAGGGCATTTGTTAAAGCCTCTAAAGCCGGTTAAATGTTGGTTAATCCACCAATGTTACTTTAGTGGGCTTCCCAGCAGCGAGCCACAGGTGGTGTGAATTGCCCAAATGGCATGGATTACAATATCTCGTGGGACGAAATGTCCACCCTACACCCCGGGGCTTGGTTGGACGACACTGTGATCTCTGCCTATGCCCAACTTTTAAAGCGTCGGGGTTAGGATATGGTACAAGTCATTAAAATCATTAATATCGAAATAAAATCAAATGTAGTGAAAACTCAAACACGACATAATAGACTCGAGCGCCATGCATCCTTCTTGGATAGTGATCATAATTCATAGGCCATCCTCTTTATTTTGATTTCTCATTATACGACATGTTCATCTCAATTTTAAGTAATTGGAAGAGACGCTAAGCAAGGAACTCATCTAGAGTGTTTGTCCTTAACTGCGTCACAACGAAGCAACATGCTTCATCAACGGGGTGGACTAAGAGAAAATTATTCCACCTTATGTTCTCAACAACATAACTCAAACTAGAAATACCGGGTAAGAAGATCAACTGGTGTTCAAACATAACAATAGGAGTTTAACATAAACATCAGCAACAGGGTAGACTCGGGAGAAATTTGCCATAAGCCTCAATAACGTTCTTAAATAGGAGATATATCGGTCATCAATAATTGCCGACATCCTATAACAATACAACAATAACTACATAACATCATCAATCAACGACAGGGCGAGCTCAGAAAATTTAACGACAAGTCCTTAACGGTGTTCTTAACCAGGAGAAATATCACCCATCAATAACTGGGGACATCTCACAACAACAGAACCACAATCTCTAGATAATAACATCAATCAATGACATGGTGGACTCGCGAGAAATTTAATTACAAGTCCGCAATGGTGTTCTCAATCAGGAGAAATATTGGCTATCAATAATTGCCGACATCTTACAAAAACGACACAACAACCCCTACACCACATCATCAACAACGTCAAGTATGCTAATCAAATTGAATCATAGCAAACTAAGACTCCCATTATCCTTACTAAATTTCGTCAACGGGGCAGACTAAGAGAAATTATTCTATCTTAAATCCTCAACAGCATAATTCAAATAAACAATTACCGGTTATAATGACTACCGGTGTCCAATCATAATAACATGAGTTTAAAATAAAACATCCTCAACATGGCATGCTAACCAAAACAATAAATTAGCATATTGGAACTGCATTACTCTTACTTGATAGGCTTATAGCAGAAGAAACTCCCAGCCTCTTATCTCAACGAGTGACATAACCTAGTCAAATAATACCTTGCTCGTCATGTATCATTCAAACATATATACACACTTCATTCTATCCCTTCCCGTTTAACCATTCATAACGTCTTACAGCAGCTAGTTATTCCAATATGATAATTAGATCCCTAACCTAGCCTTATTGACGCATAATTGATAACAAACACCCTTATTTTAGTCATGTTAACACCATTTCTCGCTTCCCATCACTCTGGAAGCTTAGTTATTGCGTGTTCTAAAACATTTAGCACCAACATGACAAATTATTGAAATACCCCTCGATGGCCTTTTTACCACCAACACCCCAAAACCACTTTAAACTATTTTTTAGATGTTCTACATTTTTTTCTAGACCAAAAAGTCCTTCTAAAAATTTTATATGAAAAATTACCAAAAAACCCTTCCTGCTTAAGTAAAATTATCAAAACACCCCCTGGCAGCCATAGCCCTTACAAAAATCTTAAAACCTCTTTTTAAGCATGTACGTTTATTTTTCAAACTAAAAATCCGTTCAAAAATACCTAATTAACAATTAACGAACTAGTCGAAAGCTAGTTCCGCTAAAAATAGGTATCGGCTTCAAAATGTCCTGAAAACTTTAGACATTAAAGCATCACACCATTTAAGGTCCTCCAAAAATTTCTATGCAAAACTGCGTTAAATCACTATAAAATTTTACAATTATAGCTTCAGTTAACCCGCTTCCTAACCTCAAAAAAATCTAAAATTTTCTCACATCATAGACTTCATAAAAATAACTAGGGTCTTTTTTTTTATAAGAGTTCTTAAAAATAGCTTTCCAAGTTAGGGTTTTGACTAAAACAAAGACTTATAACAACACTTTATGGTTTCACATTAGCAAACTGCTCTTTTCTCGCTTTCTTTCTATTTTTCCTCTTCAAGTGCTATTAATATGCACGTACTTCCTTTTAATTTCCCATCATTTTCCTAATTTTTTGGCGATGCTAGGAGCAAAACTACATTTTTTTCGCGACGCTCCTTTTCGACTTGCTTAAAACTGACATTTTTGCCTGTTGCTGCTAAAAATATGCTCCGGGCATATTCTGGAACCCGAGCCTGGACCGATGACCCGCAAGATAGAAAACGAGTGACAGTTGGGTGGGGTTCCTGATGGAGAACTCTCCGATGCTTAAGTCAGAGTGCAACTACAGAATATTAATTCTGAAAAAGCATGAATGAATGTAATTTTTTTCATATCTGAAGGGTAGACCCCTTTATATAGCTGTAGGAGAAGACTCTTAGTAGGACTGGGCCGTGGACAAAATTTGTTAGAATTGTGGCAGGATCCTCGACGATCTCTGAGGACTCTTTTAGAATCCTGATAAGATAATCATCAATCTCATAGTTTGACTGAGATTGCCGGGTGTTCCCCAATATTTGGGAGTTATATTTTGAGTTATATCATAAGTCCCCCACTTCTTTAGCCAAAATGTCTGTCTGAGGAAGTTATACCCGGTGTCTTGAGACACGCACCAAGTTTGTAAGGGATTCTTCATTCGCTTGTAGGGGTAATAATATTTGTCCACTCCATGTGCTCGGACCTAAGCTCTTGGGAGCTTAAATGATGAAATAATGCCTAAGTAGGCCACTAGAATTCTAGCCCTTGAGAGTTAAGTCTTAGAATTTCACCTGAGTAGGCTATTCGGAATCATCTTTTGGAAGACAAATCATAGGATCTCAAGATCCTTTAGAGGCTGTGCCCCATGTTAGCCTCTCTAGAGAGAGGACACTAAGCTGCGCATGCAAGTTGTTGCATGTGCTAAGTGTTTGAATGTCCCTTTGAGGGGTCACCTCTCCTATGAAGGGTATTTGTTTTGTGCAAGTGTGTGTTCTTTAGCTTGAGCCGACCACATCATGCTTGCATTTTACTTTGATGCGAACTCTTATCATCAGTTAAAAGCTGGCAAAGAAGCCTCGCACTCACGCTTGGCTAAGTTTTGAATTGACAAAGAACGGTGGGGGGATGAAGACCCATATAGTGCTTTTCCGTTTCACGGGTTAGAACTGTATCTAAACCATTCGGATAGAACTCGAGGCACTATCCTGTTTAGAGGGCTAGTGGAACGTAAAGTTCTGGTAAGTGCCCTTGAGGGCTAATGGAGCACAGAGCTTATGTAAATACCCTTGGGGGTTTGACAGAACTTGGAGTTCTCATATGCGCCCTTGAAGGTGAATGGAGCACGAAGCTCATGCAAGTACCCTCGGTGGTTTGATGGACCTTAAAGTTCTCATACTTGTTGCCGTGGTGCCAAATAAGAAGGCGTAGGGGCATTGAGCCCGTAATATGTCCGTTGTTATGAAGCCCCCCTGACTGAGAGGGCACATGGCATTAGGTCTGTAACATTGCTGATATCATAAAATATGAAGCCCCCCGCCTTTGAGAAGGCGTAGACATATAAAGACAGCTTTCCAGCCTATATGTAGGGTCGGTCGCAAAAAGACCTTGTGGGAGCAATATAGAAGACCATATTTGCTTGCTTGACTGGACGAGCATATAAAGCTAGAGGACGCGGAGTCCATATGAGCAAGATGTCACTGATGATCGGTAGAGAAGTTGCCGCAGTTTATCAATATACCAAGAAGCAACTAGATTCAGTTTGATTGGTTGCATGAGCTTGAGCTTGAAGTTGTACCGGCATATTAGTGACATTATTGGCGAAGTGCTCTAACTCACCAGATACGTTGGCAGCATGCGCTGGTGTGAACCTTTGACCGTTCATAGTCAGTCACTGTATGATCGGATATATCACAAGATAATAAGAAATGCCGAGTCAGCATGATGTTCCAGCAGAAACCCTAGGCATGACTTCTAGTCGTAAGGTGCTGTGAATTTGTTCATCGCTTTACGAAGCAATTTATATGTCACCATTAATGCTCGTGAGGGTAATTTAAGCCCTTGCAACAAGAACAAGTACGTGACTAAAAATAGCCTTTGAAGCAATAAAGCTTATGAAAATGCAACTATGTATTTAACACAGAAATAAGAGCGGTATTCAGACACCGTGGTCCTATTAGGGCTTTGTCGGTTAGCCTACAGGGTGCACTACATTGCGTATCACATGTGAGCTTAAAAATTCATGGCAGTCGATAAGACATGACATGCAATAGACATCAATATAATTGTCACGACTGGATAATGCTAGACCAAAAATTAAATAGGTCTAGGTATTATAGAAGCGCAGAAGAAGCAACCTTTAGAAGGCTTGCTAGCGCCTAAAAGTGTAGCCAGTTTATTTTTAATGACGTGCCACATAATACAGGATGTGCGTAGATTTTTAAAGAATGTACGCAGCATTCACAAATTTAAATGAGACCCTGTGGGTCAAACATACACATGCACTTAGATGGAGTGAAACTTTCGCGCTCTAAAAAGCATATGATCAATGTCAAATAAATGAGACCCTATGGGTTTGGAATCTAAAATGGCCTTTTTCATGGATTATAAGCTTAATACTTTAAAAAGTATTTGGCCTAAATGGAATAAATAAGACCCTGTGGGTCCAAAATGTAAATATGCATAATAATGGGCTAAAAGCCTAATACTTTTAAGAAGTTGTGGTATGTGCAAAATAAAGGAGACCTTGTAGGTCTAAAATAGTAATATGAATAATTATGGGGGGAGTGCATAATTCCTTAAAAGAGTGCATCTTTCCCTTTCTTATGCCCATTCCTCTCACGAAGGAAGGTGAGGCCAGTGGCAGAACTACGTATGAATGAGGGGGGGCTAATGCACCCCCTCAGATTTTGAAAAAAAATAATATATATATATATATATATATATATATATATATATATATATATATATATATAGTTTTTTTTTTCATTCGGGACTTTCCCTTTCTCTCTCTTCCTCTCTCTCTCTCTTCTTCTCTCAGGCTCTCGGCTCTCACTGACTCAGATCAGTCTACTCTCACCAGTCACCGGAGTCACAGGCTCACCGGTCACCGCTCACCGGCAAGGGCTCATGGAAGTGCGGCTCTCACACTCTCAGTCACCACGGCACCACCCACGGCCACTGGTCATCAGTAACGCCTACGCCAGTCACCGTCAAGTCAAGGTCCCACGCCTGTGAAGTCTCAAAGCCCCGATTCTGAAGTGCAAAGCCGGCGAAGGCCCTCCCCAGTTCGGCAGTCCCCACCCGGCCACCGCAACTCTGGCGACTCCGGCCAGATCAGATCTGGCAGATCTAGCTTAGATCTACCATCTACGAGTCGGCGGACGAACCGAGGAAGTGACGAACCTCACCTGTCGGTGGTCACGGTGCCTCATGCCTGAAATAGTGAAATTGCAGATCTGACTTTGAGTTTCAGTCACCGGTGGTCACGGCGAAGAACCCACCGCCAGCGACATTGCGACAACGACGCCGTTCTAATTTCTGAGGACTAAGGTCAGTGTGCATTTTGAACAATTTCCTTTGGTATTGAGAATTGATTATTTAATTAATAATTTTAGATTGTTAGTTGTGTATTTGATAATTTAGATTATTAATTGATGCTTTATGGATGTTAATTGTGCAATGAGCACTTGAGATTTGAGATTGTTGATGGAGGATGGGACCCAATTGGATTGAGATGTCGGATATGTGATTTAGTTAAATGGTGGGTTGAAATTAGGTTAATTAGGTTAACGCAATAATAAAACATGACTGGAAAAGTAAAAGAATAAAATATTTGTAATTAACTAGGTTATTTGATTGATAATTGATGGATTGATACTTAAAATAAAATTATTTTTTTTTAGAATGGAGTTCTTTCCAAAGAAAACAAAGGTGGAAAAATTATTGCAGTCTAATAAGAATGAGGGTAGAAATCAAGATATTATTCAACAGTCTCTGATTCCAACAGTAAGGGACAAGGCTCCCATTGTGTATCGTGATATTCATTCCGGACATTCGAGCAGAGTTAGCGATGAGTTTAACTCTGACGAGCTTATTGCAGATCCTAGGTTACGTCTGAATATTTTGGATTATGGTCCTAATGTTTGAGATAAAGTTCGACGAGCGTATTGGTCGAAAGGTCCTTGCCAACCTCGTCACCATAATTTTCCATTTACACAATTTGGAACTCAGTCTCGTCGATTTGTTTCTTCTTGGTTTGACATTTATTCAAGTTGGTTGGAGTATAGTGTAGCAAAAGATGAAGCATATTGTTTGTGTTGCTACTTGTTCGGAAGTGCTCATGGGGAGCAAGGGGGTGGTGGTACTTTTGTTAGGCAAGGTTTTAAAGATTAGAGAAAGAAGGAGAAATTCCGAAAACATGTTGGAGAAGTTGGTAGTGTACACAACCTTGCTTTAACTAAGTGTCAAGCCTTTGATAACCCTCAGCGGAGTATTGAAGTAGTTTTGTCCAAGCAAATAGTTGAAAGTAGGGTTCAATACTGTTCTCGCTTGACTGCATCAATTAATGTTATTCGGTTTCTCTTACGTCAAGGCTTGTCTTTCCGTGGGCACGATGAATCTGATGAATCTGAAAATCAGGGAAATTTTCTAGAACTATTAGAGTTTCTTGCTGATCACAATAAAAATGTGAAAAAAGTTGTGTTGTCAAATGCTCCTCAGAATCTCAAATTGACATCACCAAAAGTTCAGAAATAAATTGTTAGTGCCATTGCCGGAGAAATAAGAGATGCAATTGTTGGGGACATGAAAACTAAATTATTTTCCATTTTAGTTGACGAGTGTCGTGATATTTCAGTCAAAGAACAGATGGGAGTTGTCTTGAGATATGTAGACAAAAGAGGACGTGTGATTGAACGTTTTCTTGGTATTGTCCATGTTGCTAGTACCGCTGCCTTATCATTGAAAGACACGATTGACAGTTTATTTGCAATGCATGAATTGAGCATTTCAAGAATTCGTAGACAAGGCTATGATGGATCAAGTAATATGCAAGGTGAATTCAATGGTCTTAAAACCTTAATTCAGAGGGAGAATGAAAGTGCTTATTATATTCATTGCTTTGCTCATCAACTTCAACTAACTCTTGTAGTCGTTGCAAAAAAACATTCTCAGATTTCATTGCTCTTTAATTTGGTTGCTAAGGTAGTAAACACCGTGGGAGTTTCATGCAAGTGAAGAGATGCTATTTGAGAAAGTGAAGCCATTAGACTTGCTCATGACCTTAAGAGTGGTGATATCGTTAGTGGTCGAGGTTTAAATCAAGAAACTAGCATCAAAAGAGCAGGAGAGACCCGTTGGGGATCACATGACGGTGCATTATTGAATTTGAGTCATATGTTTGCTTCAGTGATATGTGTGCTTAATAAGGTTGTTGAAGATGCTACAGATTATGAACAGAGAGGTGAAGCATTAGGTCTTTTGAACTCGATGCCAACTTATGATTTTGTCTTCAACATGCATTTGATGACAAATATTTTGGGGATGACGAATGAACTTTCACAAGCATTACAAAAGAAAGATCAAAACATTGTGAATGCAATGAAGTTGGTAAGAATAGCAAAGCAACAATTACAGGAGTTTAGAGATCATGGGTTGGAAGACTTGCTGAAAGAGGTCTGACAATTTTGTGTAAACACACGATATTGATGTATTGGACATGAGTGCGAGGTTTGTAGCCCCGGGGAGGCAAAGACGTAATGCTGAAGAAGGTACAAATTTTTACCACTATCATGTTGATATTTTTTTAACGGTTGTTGATTTGCAAATCAGTGAGTTGAATAATCGTTTCAGTGAGGTAACCACGGAGTTGCTTATTTGTATGGCGTGTTTCGATCCAAGTGATGATTTTTTTGCTTTTAATAAGCAGAAGTTGATACGTCTTGCACAGTTTTATCCATAGGACTTTTCACCGATAGAGCTTAAGGTACTTCAAAGTCAACTCGAGACTTAAATTATGGATGTGCGCTCCTGTGAAGAACTTTATGAAGTCAAGGGAATTGGTGAACTTGCTATAAAGTTAGTTGAGTTGAAAAAGGATGTGATATATTCTTTGGTGTTCTTGCTTTTGAAATTGGTCTTACTTTTACCTGTTGCAACTGCTACTGTAGAAAGAGCTTTCTCTGCAATGAAGATAATAAAGACTCGACTTCGGAATCGCATGGGAGACGAATGGATGAATGATAGCTTGATTTGTTACATCGAAAAAAATGTCTTCAAAACTATTGCAAATGAGGCTATTATCAAGCGCTACCAATCCTCGGTGCATCATCGAGTAGTTATTTAGTGCTTTCGTTTGTAAACACTGAAATGTGTATTTTGTATTCTCTTTTGTGTTGTAAAGAGTCTTTAGTGACCATCATGGAACTTAATAAGACATTTTAGATGCTTTTTAGTATGTTTTGTGTATTATCGAAAAGTGTACTTTGTTTTTGTGTGCTATTTACTTATAAAAATATTTATTGACTTCGATATATTTTTAGCCCCCACTGGGATGAAATCCTGGTTCCGCCACTGGGTGAGGCGGTGAGGTGGTGGCGCGCTAGCGACACTGCTTTGCCTTTGTCTCGATCGACACGATATTGATAGAGTGGTGCGGTGCCGTTGCTTTTAGTCATGGTGGATGGAACTTTTCCAGTGACGTTGTAGCTCGGATCTGACGGCGAGGCAGCGCTGATCCGGTAGCCATTGCTGACGGCAATGTCGGGGGCGCTACTCATCGAAGTCTCGGCCAACCCGCTGTCGGTGGGTGTCTCTGTTGTAGCGGAGCATGGAAGCAGTGGCCGTGGCCATAGCTGGCTGCAGACAGCAGCGATGCTTTACACATGGTCGTGGTGAGGCAGATCGAGCTGGATAGTGAAGGGGGCACCGTCTACCGCGGTGGCAGCATTGTTTCTGCCATTTCTTTCTTTACTCCTAATTCTTTCTCTTTCTTTTTTTCCTTGGTTGTTGTAGTCGCTCTGGCACCTTCGGCGGTGGTTGTCGGTAGTTTATGGTGCCCGTAGGCCTAGACAACCTCGTAGTTGTCCTTCTCTGCCTTGCAGTGACGACGGTGGGGCTGACAGTGGCTTCGCTGCAGGTAGCTTGTTTGTTTTTGAAGTATATTTTTTGGTTTTGTTGCCTTGTTGCTTCGGTCGATGGATCTATATATTATTTTGTTTTTGGTGGTGGTGCCACTAGAGATGGTGGCAGATTCCTTGGATGGGGCGATGGGGCGGCGTGTATGGGAAGGCCCTGACAAAGCTGCCCATCGCAATGTTGTTGATGTTAACTGAAAGATGGCCGTGACGGGAGCTTCTGATTATGGATGGCCCGGCGGTGGTTGTACGGATGATTGCGGTGAGGGCATTGTTGGGGCCTTTAACCCATGGGAGTGAAGGTGCAGTGGTTGGCCATGCGCTGCCATAGCAATGATTTGTGGCCGCCTTGACACTGATGGTTGAACTCTACAGTAGACACCTAATGAGAATTGAGAACCTCCAATAGTTGGCTGAGGGCCATTTTTTTTTTTTTGCAATGATTTGGATGGCTGCTGGTTGACAGTTTATCGGTGCTGGGTTGTTTGGTTGTCGGCACTATTCCTGCGTCCTTGTGTAGGCTATGCAACCAACTGTGGTGGTTGTGGTTGTTGTTGTTTCGATGGCTTCACGATGGCCAAAGGTGGTTGCTAGTGCCTGCAACTCCGTTGAAGATGACTCTTGTCTTTCTTGGCCTGGTGTGGCGGTCTGCCCGCCTGCTGGCTTTGTTGTGGAGTTTGTTGGCAAGTTAGCATCGTCGCCGTTGATTGTGATGGTGCTGCCTTGTCACCACCTAACGGCAGTAATGGCCTGTAGAGTGCTACTTGGGCTCGATGATGGTGGGAGCTTGTAATAAATTCTAGATTCCTAAATTTTCTTTTTCACGACAGTTGATTTTGGAGAACTCCGACGGCTGCAGTTACGATGCGTAGCTGCCAACGATTTATGGTACGCTGTTAATTTTTCTTAGTATCAAACAGTTAGGCTGGCGGGTCCTATGGATAGCGTCAATCTGCTGCTGCTAAAAATATGCTCCATGTATGTTCCGAAACCAGAGCCTGGATCGATGACCTGCAACACAGAAAATGAGTGACCGTCGGGTGGGCTTCTGGCGGAGAACTCTTTGGTGCTTAAGTCAGACCGCAGCTACAGGATAGTAACTCTGAAAAAGCATGAAAGATATTTATGTGCGAAGTTATTCCATACTTGGGGGTAGACCCCTTTATATAGCTGTAGGAGAAGACTCTTAGTAGAACTGGGCCGTAGGCCAGATGTGTTAGGATCGCGTTAGGATCCTTGAGGATCACATCACAATCTTTAAGGACTCTTTTAGAATCCTGATAAGATAATCATCAATCTCCCGGTTTGACTGGGATCACCTGGTGTCCCCTAATTTTTAGGAGTTATATTTGGGTTATATCACCGCCCGTTTTAAGGTTTGATCACACACCCTAGGCATGCTCTCACACTCCACCCTCTGCCTAACTTCCTATTTCCTTGCAAAACCTCTCCATTGTTATTCCCCAACCCCATAAATAACCCCTCAAACAAAATAGCCCTAGCATACAATAAAAAACCCTAACTCCCACATTGCCACACACACTTCACCCCATGTAACCCCACCCCTACCCCTTTACCACCCCCACACAGAACCTCCCTCACATAGCCCCATAATAGGCCCCCTAAACATCCCTCTCTTTCTTATTTTTAGCTCCACTTGGCCGCTAACTCACCCGCACAACACCCATTCTTACCACCCCACCTCACAACCACACACCTTGCATCACCACCCATTGCCCTACCCCTCCACCACCCTGTGCAACCGGCACCCACTCAGCTGGCTGTCACAGCCCCTTTACCAACTCCCAGCAACCCACCTCAAAACAGCCCCCCTCTCCTTCACTACCTAACCTTGAATTAGGCAACCCTCACCCCCACCTTTGCATATCCACCACTACAACACAGCCCCTCTTCAACCACAGTTAACCATCACCTTGCATAGCCCACCCACCTCAACAGCTTACTTGCATAGCCACGCAGCTGTAACCACCTCACAAACACCCTCTTTTACACTACATACACCATGCTAGAACCACTTTAATTTATATGGCTGAAATTTCTAATCTATACACACATATGTATAGCATAAAACACTCCCTCACACAGCTTATATACCCAGCAAAATCCCAAAAATTCACTCTAAACAAGTTAATTAAGAACGCTTAAAGCCCTAGGCAATCTACCTTGCAAAGCTGAAATTTCAACTTAGAATACTTTCACTTTTGGCATGGTTTTCTTCCTTTTCTTCTCCCCTTTTCTCCCCTTTCTTTATCTGATTTATGCGGCCATTCTGCCCTTCTTCTTCGACCCAAAACCCCACTTAAAAACCCCTTTTTCTTCGAAGCTAGTAAGTCACCACATCCTTCCTTGTCCATGCTTCGCCTTATGCTTGTATTTCCACCTTGACATGCTTTCTTTTTCTTTTTGTTTTTTCTCATCTTTTGTTTCCTCCACCTAACCCCACTTTAAAAATTATAACATAGCCCCTCAACTTTCCAGTATTTTCCCTTTGACCTCATAACTTTCATAAAAATGCACTTTGGCCCCCAAGCCAAATTATTCTAATCACTTGATTATCGATAAAATTTATGCCCTTAATTATCTAACTCATAATTAGATCAAGTTAGGAATGTTGGAGAGGAGAGATGAGTGCTTGTCACGTTTATATACAGAGATGTATTCGTCCTACGAGATTCCTATGAGACTCTTTCGAGGCTACATTTGGAGAACATCTGGATGTCGCTAGTTGGTAGAGCTGAGCTGATAGAGGAACGTGTGGCTTTGTTGGTAGCCTATTTCCTGGGGTGGCTCCCTATGTTGACAGATGATGGCGGGAAGCCTGTAGTGTCCTAGTACTATGTGATGAGATATAGTTCGGACTGTCTATCATTGGCATTTAGTTATGATAGAGAGCCCTCATGTAGGTATGATAGGGCGTGGAGTGTGCAGTTAGCCTTCCAGTACACTTTACTTGATAGAGCCCGAGAGTGGCCAGCCCTAACAAAGGATTGGAAAAGGCTTAACACATCGTTGACTGGACGGTGACAGTCTATTACGCGAGGTGGTGGGAATAACTGAAGAGTGCTTGATCAGACTGGCTCTTCCAGCCATTGTCCAGGAGGCACATGGTCGATGTGTATATTGGTGACAGAGGATTGGGATTGATTTTAGGGCAGACTGCTAGGTGGTCAGGGATGTCGGAGCTGATTACCGGGGGTTCTACAGTTAGCTCAGAGACGGATGCTAAGGAGGATCCCGAGGAGCCTGATGATTCTGAGGATGCTTTGGTTGAGGAGCTAGTGATTCACGTGCCAAGGGTACCAATGGCTGGTAAGGGTCCCCTGTTGACATCGAGAGTCGGGATGATGGCGAGGGCTCAACAAGCGGGCAAGGGTTCATCAGACTTATAAGGACACGGGCCGAAGAGGCCGCCAGAGGTATTGGATGAGTCTGACTTTGAGGTAAGAATTTCTTTGCTTAGTGGGTGCTGGGGTAGCCAGTGAGGTTGAGGCCATGGATACTGAGGCAGCTGAGGAGGCTAAGGTAGCTGAGGAGGCCAAGTCATCAGAGCAAGAATAAGGTTATATTTGTAGAGCCTGACAATCGACCGAGCTTGTAGCTTGTCCATGAGGAGAGTGTAGGGCCCTTATACGAGGGCTAGGTGGATGATTCCCTGATGTTCGATGTCGTGGGTGACTAGTTGGCTGGTACAGCGATAGATGATTTAGTCATGCAGGAAGCTGGAAATGAATCCTTTCGGTGTGGCTTCGACCCACTTTGTAAAGAATTCGGTCGCGACCATAATCCATATGTGACCTATGGACATCGTGTGAATATGGTTGATGAAGTCGAGAGTCCAAGAGTGAAATGACTAAGTGGCCAGGATCATGCAAGGTCGGTCGTTGGCATGCGCATCTTTTCCGTGTGCCTCTGGCAAGACCCGTAGTGCGAGACATGAGAGATAGAGTTGGACTCCATAGTCAGTGCAAAACCCCCAACCCTGGTGACATCACCACAGCTGAGTTGTCTATCATGATTACACCATAATCCGTTGCAGAATGAAGAGCAACTACATCCTTATATTCATATATCATTAATAGACACTCTTCCTTACAAAAAACATTCTTACAAACATATATCGTACCGCAGTGGAAGACTTTCAGGTCTCTAAACAACATCAATGTTTACAACCTAATAAACGAATGTAGTCGTGTGACTCTTTTCAACTTACCTCGCGGCTCAATCTTTATCTCACAATTTCTAGCTTGTCTTACCTCTCTCACCTGATCCCTTTACTTAACTTTTCTTGCTTATTTCTTTTCCCTTTCTAGAGGGTTCTCCTTGATCAACCTTATAGCCTGCACAACACAACATAAGGAATGAACGGAAATCGCCCAGTAAAGACAATACGAGGAGCATCGTTTACAAGTGATTCGAGAGACTCGAAGGAATAATGATCATCTCAACAATAACAATGAATTGAGAGTATACAATAAATTTCAGTATCAAAATAATTTGTCAAACAATAATTTTTTTTGTAAGACTGAGCGGCTTTAAGGCCCAACGGAACAGCATTATTGCCACCTTCTCACGGACCAGACTGACTGACTGACAGATTGATTGACCGACTATGTAAATGAATAGTAAAACAAGAAATTGAAAAGATAGACATCAACGAAATACAAGTCTTTAAAATTATTAACATCAAAAGAAAATCAAATGCAATGCAACTTAGACACGACAGACTAGACTCGACCCTACACGACATACTCGACTTGCGCGCCATACATTCCAATGATCATATTTCACAGGCCATACTCCTTATTTTGATATCCATTATACGGGATGTTCATCTAAGTCTCAAATAATTAAAAGAGACATTTTCATCAAGAAGGGAAATCACAAGAGTGTTTGTCTCTAACCGCGTTGCAGCTGAAACAATAGGGCTTCATCAACAGGGCAGACTAGGGGAACAGTATACTACCTAATGTCCTCAACAACACAACTCAACAAGGAATACCGGATCGGAAGATCAACCGGTGTTCAAACCTAACACTAAGAGTTAAACATAACATCATCAACAGGGTGGACTTAGGAGAAGTTTGCCACAAGCCCTCAACAACGTTCTTAAATTAGAGAAATGTTGTTTACCAATAAGTGCCAATATTTCACAACAACGCCACAATCTGTACAACATCATTATCAACGATAAGGCGGACTTGGGAAAAGTTTAACCACAAGTCCTCAATGGTGTTCTCAAACAGGAGGAATATCGACTGTCAATAAATGCCAACATCTCACAACAACCACACAACAACTTCTACGCAATATCACTCTCAACATCAGGTATGCTAATCGAATCGAATCATAGCATACTCAGACATGCATTATCCTCATTAAATTTCATCTACGGGATGGATTAAGGGAATTTATTCCACCTTAAGTCCTCAACAACATAATTCAAATAAACAAAGCCCGGTCACAATGACTACCGGTGTCCAATCATAACAGCAAGAGTTTAACATAAACTTGATCAACATGTCATGCTAATCGAAATAATTAATTAGCATATCATGAACGCATCATCCTTATCTGATTGGCTTATTGCCGATGCAACTCGCAACCTCTGACCACAACGAGCGAGATCACGTAATCAATTAAGACCTTGCTCATCAGGCATCATTTAAAGATCCACTTATACTTTATTCTACCTCTTCTCATTTAATCGCTCATAACATTTTACGACAGCTAGTTAACCCAATCCGATAATCGAATCCCTAACCTTATCGACGAATTAGCGATAACCACTCCCATATTTTAAATGTATTAACAGCATTCTTCACTTCCTACCACTACATACGCTAAATAACACGCGTTTCAAAAAATTTGGCGCTAACATGGCAAATGACCAAAATACCTCCTGATGGCTGCTACACCACCAACACCTCAAAAGTGCTTTAAAACTATTCTCTAGATGTACTAAATCTTTTATGGACCAAATAGTCCTTCAAAAAAATTTAAAATAAAAATTACCATAAACCCCTCTGGGCGGCAAATTACCAAAATACCCCTTGAGGGTTCACTACCTCCCCAACCCCCTAAATATACTTCAAAATAATATTTTAGGTGTTTAACAACCCTCCCCAGACTAACAAGTCCTTCAGAAAATTTTCTAGAAAAAATTACCAAAATACCCCCTTCAAGTGGTAAATTATCAAAATGCCCCTGGGGGTTCCCAGCACCAGAAAAATCTCAAAAATAATTTAAAGTTCTATTTTAAATGTGGCGAAATCATTTTTGAGTTAAAAAGTATTTTTAAAAAATTTTGTTCGAAAATCTCGAGCCAATGTTCGGATCGAACGCTTAAAAATCGATTTGGCCAAAAATACCTATCGACTTCAGAATGATTCGAAATTTTGTAAAATGGAATATTTCAGTATTCTAGAGTCCTCATAAAATTTTTGCACGAAACCGCGCAAGTTTGCTATTTTAAACTTCACCATAAACTTTCATAATAACTGGGTCCGTTAACCCCTTTCCCAACCCTGGCATCGAAGTGTTTTCACAACATAGGTCTCCTAAAAATAACTAGAATCACTATTTTGCACTTCAGCTAAATTTGATCCTAACTATTTTTAAAATTTTGAATTATGTCAGCTTAATTAATTTCTTACTTTTAGTGATAAAAACAGTCATTGTTCACATCAAACTCACACACTAGTTCACCTTTTTTTCACGCAGTCCATCTTCTTCCTCCCTCCATTCACCGGCGAGACACCCATTTCACATGAATCCCACTCATTCATCCATAACCACTTCCAATTCCATCCAAATTCACCTAATTCCACCTTTTTTTGTATACATTTTAACATACCATTACATCCATTAATTCACCCAAATTCACTCCCTCATCTCACCCGAAACACACACACACACACACACACACACTCACTCTTAGAACACGCACTAAACTCACACAAAAACACACACACAACATTGAAATCACTACAATTTTCCTCCTTTTCTCCTTTCTAAGCCTTCATACCCACAAATTATTCATAATTTCATCATAATCTCCACAACACACACACACACACAAAAACACGAAATTACAACCAAATTAACCCAAAATTCTTCACCATTAATGAGTCAAAATAATTGTATTACCTTGTTAGTTTAAGGTTTGCCCTTTTCCTTCTTCTTCCTTTTTTCTTCTATTTTTTCCCTCTTTGTTTTCTGTTCTTCTTCATTACTGTTCACGGCCACTATTCAGACTTCCTTCATTTACATTTCCACCCCCACAACTTTCTTTTATAATTTCCCTCCCTAATTCTTTATCCAACAATTTTTTTATTTGATTTTACTTACTGAACACTAAACCCACCAGAAGGTGGCAAACTTTGGCTAATTTCTCCCATATTTGTGACACCTCTTGCCAATTTTTAAAATTTGCACTTTGGCCCCTAAAGTTTCCCAAAATTGCATTTTGACCCCTCTACTTTGAAAAAAATTATACTTTGATCCCAAGACCACATTAACCCTTTATTTAATCCCATAACACCTAATTATCACCAAAATGATGCTGCTTAGTAAAAATATGCATCCCGTTCAGCATATTTTCTGAATTATATTTTTGCCCCCTAACTTTTTAAAATTACATTTAACCCTAAGGTCGCACTAACCCCTTATTTAGCTCCCTAAAACTTAATTATCACCCGCATAATGCTAATTAATAAAAATAGCCCTCCTCAATTAATCTAACTCACGGTTAGATTAATTTTTGGTATTTTCAGAGTATCACATCCTCCCCCCTTAAATAGATTTCGTCCTCAAAATAGGGACAAATCTCATTCTGCAACTAGATACGGATATTGTTACCCCATTAGCGCCTCGGGTTTCAAAATGGGTTCCTCTACCGCACGGTTTTTCCCAAACAACTTTGACCACCAGCATTAACGTAAGACATGTTCCTCTCTATCAATCACCTCTATCGGTGCCTCCTGGTACAAGATATTATCTCGAGTTTCAACTGGATCCCATGTATAGCATTGGGATCATACTTCCTCAATATTGATAAGTGATACACGTTATGTAATCAACTAAATCCTGGACATAGATTAAGCATGTACGCTATCTTTTCAAAACCTAGAAAGGATTTTAAATGGTCCGATGAACCTCAGACTTAACTTTCCTACTTCCTAAGTCACACGATTCCTTTTCCATGGTGACACTTATAAAACGATTACGTTACCTACTTCAAACTCCACATCCTACGCCTCTTGTCAACATTGCCTTTCTGCCAATTCTATGCAATGAGATTTCTCTCTTGGATAACTGTCACCTTGTTTTCTATTTCTTTGCACAGTTTCGTGCAAAATAGTCTTTGTTCCCCAACTATTGTCCCACAATTAGACGTGCGACATCTTCGTCCATTAAACACTTCATAAAGAGCCATTTCTATGCTCGACTGATAACCATTGTTATACGAGAATTCGGCTAAAGGTAAATATTCACCCTTGCTCTGCTAAAATAAACTAATGCATGCCTTCCACATTCTTCCAATATTTATTTCATACCTCTTGATTGGCCACCCATCTGAGGTAAAAGCTTGTCCTCATGATCGACTTTATTTTTGTTTCTTCTTGAAATCTTTTTCAAACTCTAAAGATGAACCTTGTGTCTCTATCGACACAATAGTTACTGGAACTCCATAACGACTAACCACTTGCTTAATATAAGTTTGGGCAAGCAGTTTAGAAGAATATTCTTTCCAGATAAGAATAAATTGAGACGTTTTAGTCAACATATCCACCACAACCCAGATAGACGTATACCTCTTAGTTGTTCGTGGTAACCTTAACACCAAAATCATTGTAATGTATTCCTATTTTCACTCAAGTACAAAGAGTGGTTGCACTATCTGGCATCTTCTTATGATTTGCTTTTACTTATTGGTAGGTTAAACATGGGGATACAAACTTTGATATATCTCTCTTTATACTAGGCCACCCAAATTTGGTCGGGACTCACATTACATTTTTATCTCCCTTGAATGAATCGGTACCTCAAACTATGAGTACCCTTAAAATTCCTCTCCTCAATTCATCCTTAAGCGAAACATATATCTAACCCTCATATTCATAATTACCATCCTTATTGCACTCCAAATTTCCTTTTTATTTCTTTTGAAACCTCGCTTTCGTACGTCTTTTCATCTTATCCTTGAGCTTCCCTAATCCAATCAAGAAGCGTTGGTCATATTTTTATGTGAGGCAGATTGTTACTTCCTTTTCTTCTTACTCAAACTTGGACTTCGAGTTGTTCCCAATTCTTATTAACTTGGTGTAGTAATAATCACAGTCAGTTTTCTCCAACAAGGCATCTTAGAGAGATTGTTAATAACTCCCTGGTAGCCTCTGACTGAACTTAGGAAGCTATTAATCTCAACGCCGATTTTTACGACGTTCCCCATTTGCACTTTTTCAACTTTTCCCATATCTCCTAACCTGCTTCCGCATCAATCCCATACATTCAAATTTCCCAATCAAAATTCACATTCCTTGAATTTTGACATATATTTTAGCTTTCTTAAAATTCATCAATTGCCATTACGGAAGCTCTTCTTTGCCTTTAGTACCATTCATAAGGTCACTAATAAGGCGACGACACAATGATCAAGTACTCTCAAAAGACTTGATTCATCAAATTCATAAATGCCAAAGGGGCATTAATTAATCCACATGGCATTATCAAGAATTCTTAATGCCCGTCTCTATTCTAAAGACAATCTTGACAACTTCATCCTTTCTTATTCCTTAACCGGTGATGATCGGTTCTAAGGTCAGTCTTAAAAAGAAAATTCTTAGCACCTCGTAACTGATCAACATATCATCTAGGTCAGGTAATGATTAATAATTCCTGTCAGTCACCTTATTCAGCTTTTGATAACAGATACATAGTCTCATAAACCCCTCTTATCTTTTTGCTTTCAATGACCATTACCCTCCTTTAGAACGCCTCAATTCAATATACTCTGTCTATTAACATTTGAAACAGCCTCTTTTGATTCCTCTTAAACATTAACTCAATGGCTTAGTCATATATTTAAGGCATTTTGTAATTGCCTTAACACGGTCCATACCCTCATCCCCAATCCACACCATCTATTTTTTCTATCTCCACCTCTTGGTCCTGAACTTTGTTCGGACAGTTTATCATGTACTTGCTTCTTACAATTCTTTTCACTTTTCCAGTTTCGATTCTGGATCCTACCTCTTTTCCATCTTCGCTCCCTTCTTTCTTCCCAGACCTCTTTATTCTTTGCCTCTACCACTCGGTTTTCTGCTGCTTCTGTAGCAATTCACCATTAGAACCTCCTTACCTGTCCCTTTTTAAGGATTATTTTCCAACTCTCCTCATTTTGTTTCGCTTTTCAAATTTTTTTGTCATCACCTGATGAGGGCAAATAGGCCAATTCACCAAATTTCCTGATAAACTTTTCCACCTTTTAATCCTTCCACTTAACACGAAAAATGTGTCTGTAATTTATTTTACAATTTAAGCAAAAATATTTATCATCATCATGTTACCTGCACCTATTTTGGGAAACTTAGGCCAAATAAACTACTCTCCTCATTTTTGTCCGTTCTCAACAACTTGGAACTCTTCTTGTACATATGACTAGCAAAAATAATCTTTTTGACATTTTCACATGTCTTGTTACTTCAACTATCTTCTCCATCTCTCAAATTCACGTAGCTGTCCACACCGTACCATTTCCCTTCGGAGAGACTTCACTCGGGTGGGCATCCTAAAAGTTCTGAGATCTACATTCTTTTTTTTCCTTACCTAGGTTGAGGTACCAGTAGCCACCGGTTGTACTGTTAGAACTCCTACGATCTTTTTGTAGAAGTCTCACTAGCTCTTTCTTAAGATTTTCTTGACTTAATAAAACTCCCTGCTTATTCCTTCCACTTACGTCCTCGATATTCACCATAATCACTTATATTGAAGGTCCCTCTCTCATCTTCTAGGAAAGAATAGCACGATAATTAAAATTGTGCACCATAATATTTTCCTTCACGCTCAAAGTGCTAATTTCGTCATTAGACGACCTTTTTCTACAATAGTATGTAAGTGATACTAGTTCCCCATCACCCTTCTCCTTCTCAATAACAACTTTAGATTCGATTTCAAAAGTAGAATCGACCCTTACTCGTACACCCCATCAACCTCGGAGAAGTCATAACGCTCCTTCAACAATTTCAGGCTTTAATGACTCTCGTTTAGAATCTCTTGTTGCATATCCTCAGATAAAGCCCTATGAGGCGGGCAGTCATAAACAATCTACCCTACCTTGTGGACAATCCGCATAGTGGCGTACATCGTCTATATTAATATCTAATTCGATACTTACCTCTTGTCCTCTCATTGAACTTTCACTCTCTCGATTGTTTAGTTAACACCACTAGTTTGGGACTCGAATTGACTAGTCGATTAGCCCCTTTTCCTCATCAATTGGAAGTATTTTTTCTTCCAAAATCTCATCAAAATTCTACTAATGCTTAGCCCTGGCTTCTCATGTCTCCGTTCACGGTTTACACAATAAAAGTGCTCAAACTTAACCATCTTTCTCTTCCAGGTCCTTTTATTTCAATTCCTACCGGGCCTTTATCCGGTTCCTTCAACTTTAATTCCATTTTATCTACATTCTCATCAGGGTCCTTTTCAGGATCGCAGTCTTATCATCATTAAATCACTCTTCTAAAACTAGGTCATCTAGCTCTTTCTTCCATTCCCTGCAGCAATAGTAAGAATGCTGAGGTCATGAATAAATATGCCTTAGCCAACCTCAACCCACATATCTTAACCATCCTACTAGTTTAGCCAAATCATTAAGATTGTCCTTCTACTCCTCTCATTGACAGCTTAGGCTTTCCACCAGACACTTCGAAAGTATACAAATCATTTGCCTAAGCTCTGATACCAACCTCGCGACACCCCCAACCTTGGTGACATCACCAGAGCTGAGTTGTCTATCACAATTACACCATAACCTTATGCAGAATGCAGAGTAATCACCTCCTCATATTCATACATCATTAATATACACTCCAAAATACGTCCTTACAAAAAAATTTCTTGCAATCATATACCGTATTGCAGCGGAATACTTTCAGGTCTTTAAACAACATGAATGTTTATAGCCTAATATACGACTGCAGTCATATGACTCTTATCAACTTATCTCGCAACTCAATCTTTATCTCCCCAATTATAGCTTATCTTATCTAACTTAACTAATCTCCTTGCTCAACTTTTCTATCTTGTTTCTTTTTTCCTTTCTAGAGGGTTCTCCTTGATCAACCTTAATAGCCTGCACAACACAAGATAAGCAAAAATGTCCTAGTAATGATAGCACGAGGAGTATCGTGTACAAGTGATTCGAGAGACTTGTAGGAATAATGATCATCTCAACGATAGTAATGAATCAAGAGTATACAATAATTTTCAGCATCAAAATAACTTATCAAACAATAAATTTTGTTTTGTTAGACTGAGCGACTTTAAAGCCTAACAAAACAACATTATTTCCACCTCATGGATAAGACTGACTAACTGATTGATTGACGGACTATGCAAGTGAACACTAAAATAGGAAATTAAAAAGATAGACGACAATAAAATAAGAGTCATTGAAATCATTAACATCAAAAGAAAGTCAAATGTAATGCAACTCAGACACGGCAGAGTAGACTCGACTCGACAGACTTGAATCGCGCGTAATACATCCTTTTTGCCAATAATCATATTTCACAAGCCATCCTACTCATTTTTTATGTCCCATTATACGAGATGTTCATCTCAGTCTCAAATAATAAAAAAAGACGCTATCATCAAGAAAGGAAACAATTTTTTTCCCTAATTGCGTTAAAGCTAAAACAACAGGGCTTCATCAATGGGTCAGACCAAGGAAAAAGTATTCTACCTCATGCCTTATTTTTTTTTTTCCTAACTGTTAGTTTATATTTGAACTGTATTAATTTATTTATTTACTTCTTTGGTAGGATCGTGGACATTCAGGCGAGGACGAAGATCGAAGTTCTTGTGAAGGGCCGATTCATCGAGCCACCCATGTACTGGAAGGACTGGGATACCATTATGAGGGAGTCCCTATGGGAGAAGTGACTGGTACGTTAAAGTATTTTTTTCTGCGATAGTATTTGTATAATTAGAGTTTGTTTTCTAAATTAATTTGTGTTATTGAATGCCTTGCAGAAGGGGTTCACGTTTGACTCGGCTGATCAACAAGCACTGGGGTGGCAGGCCTTATTTTCTTACATCGCCAAGAATTACCGCCGATGGCTTCACGACGCACGAGACCAGGCGAAGAAGATGCTGCCCGATGGTGCCCCAATGACATAGATGAAGACATATCCCCCATATTGGATATCTCCGACTGTATGGGGGGAGATGATAGATCGGTGGGCTACGGATCCAGGCTGGGACGCCAAGAGTAAGAAGGGGGCCGAGAATAGACAGAACAAAGATCTGACAGACACGGAGGGGTCGGTGCCACACGACATCATCCGACACATGAATGCGGTCCAGAACCCGGATCTGGAGGAGGATGAGGTCATAGCTCTGATGTATAATTAGACGTACGTGCAGAAGAAGGACAAGGACAAGGCGTGCCGGGCCGATGACTATGTTTCGGATATTGCCCGGCGAATCGATGTAAGTTGATGTGTTTGATTAAGTTATTAATTTTTTCTTTCTATCCTCAATGTCTGTTGCGTTTATTAATGTCCTAAGATATCTTTAAATCACTATTTTTGCAGGCCTCGTATGAATAGCTTAGGGAGTCCGGACAGCCATCAGCGTCCACTAGTACGAGTGCGAGTACTGGGGCGTTGAAGCGATGGCTGGATACGCCGAAGGTCGTCAATCGGCCGAAAGGCCGCATACGCAGCCTACCTAGCACGATTGCTCGTGCTGTGATAGGAGCGTCCTTACCCCTTGCTGCCCCTCCATAGACACCGGCTCCTCGGCATTCGTTGGACGACGGGGAGATCCAGCGCATTGCTACGGTGGTGTTGAGGATGATCAGGGAGCAGGATCAGCAGGGTACCGTTGCTGGACATGCCGAGCCGGCCCCAAATCAGCAGGATCCAGATCCGGGACTCGGCAACCCCTAATGAGCCCCTTCTCGTGCCCGGTCCCAGCTTGTCCCCCCTCCCCCTGCCCGGCTTGTACATCATGAGTATTTTTTATAATAAATATTTTTTTATAATTGATTGTATATATTTCTTTGTGTATTGATTATTGTGCGTTGTTGAGAATTGAAAATTTTATTACAAGTCTGGGTAATAGAAAAATAAAAAAAAATGAAAAAAAATTGACTTTTGACGACGGATTAATTTGGTCGCTAAAAGTGTTTCTTCTATCAACTTTTTAGCGACGGAATATTCCGTTGCCAAAACTCTTATTTAGCGACGGAACATTTCGTCTCTAAAAAATTTATCCCGTCACTAAATTCACAAAATAGAAAATAAATTAAAATACGTAAAATATAATTAGCAACGGATATTTCATCGCTAATTAATAAATAAATCCGTCACAAAAAGTGCAATATTAGACGACGGATTTGAAAATTCCGTCGCCAAACTTTTAGTAACGAACTTTTATACGAGGGACTTTTAGCAACGGTATATCAATCACTAAAACTTTTAGTGACGGAGTTTGGGCTTTTAGCGACGGATTTTTCAGTCGCTGAAACCCTTTTTTCTTGTAGTGAGGAGACACCCATTGTAGATCACATTATGGTGTATTATTGAATTTGATTCATATGTTTGCTTCAATGATAGACGTGCTTAATAAGGTTGTTGACGATGCTACAGATTATGATCAGAGAGGTGAAGCATTAAGCCTTTTGAATTCGGTACCTACTTTCCTTTAACATGCATTTGATGAAAATTATTTTTGGGATTAACGAATGAACTTTCACAAGCATTGCAAAAGAAAGATTAAAATATTGTGAATGCAATGAATTTAGTAAGAATAACAAAGTAACAATTGCAGAGCTTGAGAGATGATGGATGGGAAGACTTGTTGGAAGAGGTTTCACAATTTTGTGTAAAACACGAAATTGAAGTTTTGGACATGAGTGCGACGTTTGTAACCCCAAGGAGGCAAAAACATAATGCTGAAGAAGGTTCAAATCTTTACCACTATTGTGTTGATACTTTTTTAGCTGTTGTTGAATTGTAAATCAGGGAGTTAAATAATCGTTTCAATGCGGTAACTACAAAGTTGCTTATTTATATGGCATATCTCGATCCAGGTGATGATTTTTCTGCTTTTAATAAGTAGAAATTGTTACGCCTTGCACAATTTTATCCATATGACTTCTTTTCAACGGAGGTTAAGATACTTGAAAGTCAATTTGAGACTTATATTATGGAGGTGTGGTCCTGTGAAGAAATTTATGATGTAAAGGGAATCAGTGAACTTACTATGAAGTTAGTTGAGTTGAAAAAGGATGTGATATATCTTTTGGTGTACTTGCTTATGAAATTGGTCTTACTCTTATATGTTGCAACTGCTACTGTGAAAAGAGCTTTCTCTGTTATGAAGATAATAAAGACTGGACTTCGGAATTGCATGGGAGATAATGGACGAGTGATAGTTTGATTTGCTACATTGAGAAAAATATCTTTAAAACTATCGGGAATGAGGCTATTATCAAGCGCTACCAATATTTGGAACCTCATCGAATAATAATAGTACTTTCATTTGTAAATACTTGAATATTTAATTTGTATTCGCATTTTTTGTGTATTATACTTGTAAAGAGTCTTTTAATGGCTCTTGTGAAATTAAATAGTACCTTTTGTATGCCTTTTAAGTTTACTCTAATTTTATCTATTATTTTACTAATAATTTTTTTTGATGAATTCAATATATTTTTTGCACCCCCATGAAAAAAATTCTAGTTCTGCCACTGAGGGGAGAAGAGGAGAACTGTGGTGTGGGTCTTGCAGTGGTATGGTGGTGGCTTTGGAGGCTGATTTTTTCTATAAATAGAGGAGAAGACGAGGGCGGATTATTCAGCCTGTGGGGTTGGCAGTGGTATGGTGGTGGTGGTGGCAGTATTTCTATGATGCTGGCCGTGACGTGGTGAAGTAGGAAAAGAAGGATGATTAGGCTGTGGAGACGGTAGAGGAGGTGATGCGGTGGCGTTTTCGCCATCGAGATTTGGGGTGGAGGTGGAGGAGGTGGAGGAGGTAGAGAAGAAGTGAAGGAGGTTAGGGTGGAGTTTTGGTGAAGTTGGGGGTAATATTGTTAGGTTATAGTTTTGAGGTCCACTTTGGTCATATAAATGGCACACGACATGCACATGACCACTCTAACAGTAATTTTGGACAGACGTCAACTTTTGGATAATTGCAACGGCTTTTTGAATTATAAAATTCAAATTACGGAGAGAAACCTACAAAAACGCATAAATTACAAAGAACAATTTTTCATTAACCCTTGAACCAAGTACACTGATCAAAAATTGCAAAAAAGATGGAAAGAAACAAACTTATCAAAGAACAATTTTCAGGGCAACTAGGCAGAACTGCAAACGGCTGAAGGACAACCCAGTCAAGCAGAAACAAAATTAAGGCTGCGTACATCAACAACATGGTACTGGTGGTTCCATTTGAGGCGGTCGAATGAAGTGAATAGGGCTGTTGAGCATCTGTGGTGGCGGTGGTGATCGTCTGCCAATCCTCCCACTAAGTAAATTCATCTCCACCTTGGAAGACGGATCATCTGAAGAGATGACATCAGAGGCCAACCTAGGAGCAGCAAAATAATCACTTGTAGTGGCTTCCACCACAAAAGATGGCTTGTCCGTGCAAGTACAAGTAAGTAGTAAGAAAACCAGTTCATGGATCAACACCAACGAAAGCATGTAAGAAACTGCTTTCATGGCTACAACCAGTTGTTCTCAGAAAGGTTGTTGGTTTTGAATTGGCTGCGGATCCAATGATGCTCAGCTTTTAATAAACAAATGAGGCGTAGTTGATGAGTGCGGTTGCTGAATGCTTGACTTTGTAAATTAACATTTTTTTCTTCCGTTAGGATCAATCTGACTTTGTGGACACACAAGGATCCCATGACGAGAGACAGTTTGGTCCCTCCCTACGTCGCCAAACCCTTTTAAAATAGAAAATATTTTTTTTCTTTATGTTGTTACCGTCGGATCTAATGCATAACCGTCGGTCATGACTACCCCAAAATTTGGAATTTTTATAAATTTATTAAATAGTAAAAAATTATATATAAAATATTTATGAAAATTTCATTCTATTGTAACATTAATGTACCAGTGTTTCTCTTTGTTGTGTTTTTAATATTTTGTGTATCACTGGCCGTCATAATCTTTATCTTTTTCTTACCCCATCATCATTTTTTTATATTACAAAGAAACACAAATAGATTAAGGTTAATTTTTTTGTTAGTTTAAATTTTTATAGTATGTTAACTTATACATGCACAATTGTTCTCATGTAATTAATAATCACATCAGTAGTACGTATTTACACTTAAGAGTAAAGCTTTCATGTGAGATTGATAATTTATTATTAACTAACCTTACCAAGTTAAATATATCATTGTGAATGATAAAATTAATTAAGTAAATCATATTTTATGTGAACTTGAACCTTCTGAAATTTTTTATATTAGCCGTTAATTTTTTTAATAACCTTTTGGTCCTTCTGATAAGACTTCCTTGATCTGCCCCTAGTTGCCGTTCCGATTCTCTCACACTTTGACGAAATTCTACTCTCACAGGTATCACAATGCACATGAAAACAAACCACGTACTGTACCCTCTTAGAGAAAGTTCTAAGTCACTTAAATGTCGCTAACAACACTTTGTCACTATGTTACATTTCATGTACTAATTGCTTGCGCGCACGTGTGTGTGAGAGAGAGAGAGAGAGAGAGAGAGAGAGCGAGAGAGAGAGAGAGAGAGAGAGAGAGAGGGGTGGGGGGCGGGGGGGCTTTTGGTTTAGTCAATCATGTTGGAATGTGCCAACTTCTTTAAAACTGAAGAATTTGATCAAAAGACAAATGATGGAAAGGGTGAAGACAAACTTTCATGTGCGTTGCTTTGATGTAGGCCTTCAAGGGAAGCCTCAAAATCCAGCAGCATGATTACTTTAGATTGTTCTTCTTTAATGTTTCTTACTAGAAAGGATGTACCTCGCCTCGCACAAAATGGTTACCCCACTCCAACAAAGAAAAATAAATAAAATAAAAATTGGTATAAGTGCACTAGAAAAAGTAATTCTTTTTAGTAGTCGGATTTCTTGAAAACAAACATGCACTGAATTGTATAAAAACCTTAGGGCTGTACATTTACGCAATTTATTTTTGTGTTTTGTATTCTATTTTCTAAATTTTAGTATTCAGTTCTAAAATTGGATCTTGTACTTTTAGTTTTTTCCGTATTTATTATTTTTTTTACTTTTTTTGTACGTTTACCATTTTTATTTCTATTTTTATCAACTTTTTTGGATACATTCTTGTATGTTTTTTTTAGCATTTTCTACACTACTTTTTTGTTGGCCCATGTCTGTTGTGTCCTCATTGCATCTTCCATTTCTCCTTCACGAGTTTCCTTTCCCTTCCCCCTTCCTTGTTCCCACATCTGTGTTCCCATTTCCCTTTCCCTTCCCCTTCTCCAAAATCACCACATCCACCAAAGCAAAAAGGAGCACCAAGCCAGAATTAAAAGGCTTAATGGTAGTAACGGTCTTGGTAAACAGGTCAAGCATATTACAAAGGTTCATACAGTCCAACTATTCTGTGGCTCTACTCCAATTCATCCGTCTGCCTCCTAACTTATCATTGGGTTCAAGAATTTCATTAAAGTCTCCAAGCCAAGGTATGAGAAGCCGCCACTGTTTTTAGGTTATCCCATATAACTCTACAACAATCACCATAGAACTCTGCAAACCCGTCCTCGACGACCTCGCTCCGGTCATCGCAAACACGTCCTCCTCAATCTCCTCACGCGTGAGCGCGATTGCAAACATCCCCTCTTTTCCTCGTCGTTTGGCATCCCCTGAGGCGACGCTTGCACTTTGCTTTCCTGTAGAGCGGCATTCCTCCATTTTTTGAGGAACCTCTGTTCAAGGGATTTGGCTTCTGCAGGGCGATCTTCCTAGGAGGCCGAGAAATTCGTGAGAGAGAGAGAGAGATAGATAGAGAAAAGAGGATGCAAGCGGCATGGAGACAGAGAAATGGTTTTCTCTGACTAGGGTTCTCTGACTAGGAGAATACAAGTTGCGAAAAAAGGTGAAATTTTTTTGGTACTGTTTGGGTCTTTTTACCCAAAACAAAACTGAAAAAAATAAAAGTACACAAAAAAGCATCTTTTTCATCATCAATACAAAAACAAATACAGAATAATGTAAATGTAGCCCTCTTAGTAATCCTTTCATAATTTTCTAGGGTAGAAATATTTAGAAGCGCTTTAGAATAGTCATTCCTACATTAACTGCAAGCGTAAAAAATGAATCAAATAAATAAGGGAGATGATTCATTGCTCGCGCTGACAACTTGAATTAAGTTGTCAGCGCGATCTAGCCTTCCATCGATGATTTGTGGACGATCAAAATCCTTTTTTTTTTTTACGTTTTTTTAAAGTCCGTCAGCCACGTAATATGACTGACTATCTTTTGACAAAAGTATTCTCGAGCCAGAGGGAAACTTCTTTAAAACTGAAGAATTTGATCAAAAGACAAATGATGGAAAGGGTGAAGACAAACTTTCGTGTGCGTTGCTTTGATGTAGGCCTTCAAGGGAAGCCTCAAAATCCAGCAGCATGATTACTTTAGATTGTTCTTCTTGAATGTTTCTTACTAGAAAGGATGTACCTCGCCTCGCACAAAATGGTTACACCACTCCAACAAAGAAAAATAAATAAAATAAAAATTTTATAAGTGCACTAGAAAAAGTAATTCTTTTTAGTAGTCGGATTTCTTGAAAACAAACATGCACTGAATTGTATAAAAATCTTAGGGCTGTACGTTTACGCAATTTATTTTTGTGTTTTCTAAATTTTAGTATTCAGTTCTAAAATTGGATCTTGTACTTTTAGTTTTTTTCGTATTTATTTTTTTCACTTTTTTTGTACGTTTACCATTTTTATTTCTATTTTTATCAACTTTTTTGGATACATTCTTGTATGTTTTTTTTAGCATTTTCTACACTACTTTTTTGTGGGCCCATGTCTGTTGTGTCCTCCTTGCAACTTCCATTTCTCCTTCACGAGTTTCCTTTCCCTTCCCCCTTCCCTGTTCCCACATCTGTGTTCCCATTTCCCTTTCCCCTTCCCCTTCCCCTTCTCCAAAATCACCACAACCACCAAAGCAAAAAGGAGCACCCAGCCGGAATTAAAAGGATTAATGGTAGTAACAGTCTTGGTAAATAGGTCAAGCATATTACAAAGGTCCATGCAGTCCAACTATTCTGTGGCTCTACTCCAATTCATCCGTCTGCCTCCTAACTTATCATTGGGTTCAAGAATTTCATTAAAGTGTCCAAGTCAAGGTATGAGAAGCCACCACTGTTTTTAGGTTATCCCATATAACTCTACGACAATCACCATAGAACACTGCAAACCCGTCCTCGACGGCCTCGCTCCGGTCATCGCAAACACGTCCTCCTCAATCTCCTCGCGTGTGAGCGCGATTGCAAACGTCCCGTCTTTTCCTCATCGTTTGGCATCCCCTAAGGCGACGCTTGCGCTTTGCTTTCCTGCAGAGCGGCATTCCTCCATTTTTTGAGGAACCTTTGTTCAAGGGATTTGGCTTCTGTAGGGCGGTCTTCCTAGGAGGTCGATAAATTCGTGAGAGAGAGAGATAGACAGAGAAAAAGAGGATGCAGGCGACATAGAAAAGCGTGAAATCTGGAGACAGAGAAATGGTTTTCTCTGACTAGGAGAATACAAGTTGCGAAAAAGGTGAAATTTTTTTGGTACTGTTTGGGTTTTTTTACCCCAAAACAAAACTAAAAAAAATAAAAGTACATAAAAAAAGCATATTTTTCATCGTCATCACAAAAACAAAAACAAAATAATGTAAATGTAGCCCTCTTAGTAATCCTTTCATAATTTTCTAGGGTAGAAACAATTAGAAGCGCTTTAGAATAGTCATTCCTACATTAACTGCAAGCGTAAAAAATGAATCAAATAAATAAGGGAGCTGATTCATTACTCGCGCTGACAATTTGGGTTAAGTTACCAGCGCGATCTAGCCTTCCATCCACGATTTGTGGACGATCCAAATCCTTAATTTTTTTTTTTTGCGTTTTTTTTAAAATCCGTCAGCCACGTAATATACGTAATATGGCTGACTATTTTTTTTTTTTTGACAAAAGTATTCTCGAGCCAGAGGGAAATGCTACAGTTGCTATCTATCTGCCACGTAATGTATCGGAGCACAACACCTTTTTTCATTTCTCAATTAAAGAGTGAGTCTCCACCAAGAACTCGGCCACCATCACCAACCATTTCTCAAGCTCACAAATGCAATGGTATGATTAACACAAACTTTTTCCTCTGAGGCTAGCACTAGGATAAGCTTCTTCGTTTGAGGAAGGATGTCAAATTTGAGACTTGCAGGGTCTGATTCTTTGCTAGAAGCTCGCTTCCTCTTCTCTGTCATACTCAGAGAAGTCTTCCTAATCCACCTTGACTTCGCTTGAATGATTTCCCATGTAGAACAGGGCTTGCTGATGTTGTAGGTACTGAGTATAAAATCTTGAGAGACATCGTTCGGTATGCTCGATGACGTAGTTGATCGGCGATGCCATTTAGGCCGACAAAGCTGCAATAAGTGAAATTAGGTTCCGAAGTTAGACAATTGGATGGGTGGTTTCTTGTGATTGACTGAAATTGGAGGTGACAGGTTTTTATGGCGTGGGCTGTCAATCGATGGGTTGGCGATGGTGTAGCTTGTGGTGAATTAATGATAATAGGGTGCAACGGAGTATTGGTAGTGAATCGGTGATGTACAACAGTGTAGCGGTGTTCAATCGGTGACGAAGTGCGTTGATATGGTGGTGGGAAATCACTGCTGCCACCGCCCATGCCTGTTATTCAATTTCTTCATTTAGTACGAGAGAGAGAGAGAGAGAGTAATGAATCATCAAAGCAAGCATTTTCAATTAAATCGCGCTGATAACTTGGATCAAATTATCAGCGCGAGTAATGAACCAGTTCTAATAAGTAAAGCAAGCATTTTCAGGTTTGTGAACTCGTCAAAGCAAGACTTTTAATACAGAGACAATAAGTAGCTCTATCAATCAATTAAATGGGGTCCGTGATACAGAAAGAATTGATGAGAGAACACCGTCTTGAAGATTTGCTGGAGTCCACAAAAAGCTCCTCTGTACCTTTTCTTTTAAGAATATATTATTGAACAAACTACGAAGTTTTCAAAACCCCTTCAAAGCAAACGATCAAAGAAGAACAACATTGAAAAACTAAAGTATAATTTAAAATTACTTTCAGTTTTGATTTTTTATTTTTAAAAAAATAAATTTAAAATCAGTTTAATTTTTACTGTTTCACAAAAATAAATGGGTGTTTGATTATTCAATTTTTATTTTGAGTTTTTTCTTTTAGGTATTTGTTTACACAGTTTTTATTTTGATTTTTTTGTGATGGTTTGCGATGGCTGTGGTGGGGCGTGGTGGTGGTCGTCGACAGTGGCTTCCGGTCGCCGGTGATGGCTGGCGGCAGACAGTGACTGGTCGGCAGGCAGGGCTGCGGTGGCGGCCAGCGATGGGCAATGGTGGTGGTCTCAAAATTAAAATCAAAATTGAAAACCCAAAACTCTTAAATGAGAGTTTTAAAAAACAACCCTATTTTAAAAACTGGTTTCAAAACTGAAGAAAAAAAACTAAAATTATGTGTCAAACGCGATTTTTTTCTCAAGTTTACAAAACAGGAGAAAAAACTGAAAATGAAAAGCCAATCAAACAAAGCCTAAGAATCGAACTCACCTCAACGTACTTTCAATTTGAGAACACAAACTCCTTCCTTTTGGTTAGAGCTTTTTATGGAAAGCTCATTTGGTTTTACAATTCTAGGAGACAGATCTTTAATGAAAGACATGCATGCTAATCTTGAAAGCATGCATATTAGTGAAGGCTGAATATGAGGAAGGCAAAGGTTGCACATGGATTATCAACCCAAAATTCTCCCAAATTGTAGTGGACATAAAGACAAGGGACAACTATCAAAAATATCTCTAAACTGTAAGTGTTTCGGCAGCATCATCCCTAAGTCATAATTTTAGCAAAGTTAGCCTTTAAACAAACATAAGTGCTACATTTGGGTCCTCTGTTATATCGTTGTTAGCAAGTGGCCGTTACACTACAAGAAAACACATCTTTAGCGACGGATTTTTAGTGACGGACACAAATTCGTGTCTAAAAGTCACCTTTAGCGGCAGATTGTCCAGTCATTAAAAGTCCGTTGCTAAAGATTTTTACCAACGGAATTCTTCATTGGTAAAAATCTTTAGCTGCGGACTTTTAGCGACGGGGCAATACCAACGGATTTTCTCTTGCTAAAAGTTTTTTTTGCATTTTCTCCATTTTTTTTTCGAATTTTTCTTATTTTGGAAATGATGACAATAAATCAATTGAACCCTAAAATTTTCTTTCAGTACCCCGCCGCTCCTTTCTTTCTCCTTTCCCCTCATCTCCTTACCCGTCATCCCTCTCTCTCTCACACAGCAGATTGTCGGCCGACACCCGCTCTGTCGCCTCTTCTCTTTCCTGGCCGCTTCTCATGCCACCCACCTCCACTACTGCTACCGCCAAACAAACACAATCAACACACCGCTACAGCCAACAGAGGCACTCACTGTGCCACTGCAGCTCCAACACATCTACCATCTACTAGAAGGTACTTTGAAATCTTTGTAGCACTGATCTTCCTAGCGTTATCTCTTCACTCGCTACTGTCAATAGCAACTTTCATCGACATTTCCGATATCTCTTTGCGAGTACTAAAAATTAGGTATGCCTTCCACAAAATTATTTTTAAGATTAGGGTTTTGAATAGCATGAGCCTCTAGATTTAGGACTAGCGTTAGGGTTTCAGTTTCAATCTTGACCATATGTTTTCTTAATTCATTCAATTGCTTTATATTTTGGATCTACCTGTTTGGATACGTTGCCTGACTCGAAGATCTAACGAACTTGGTGAGTAATTTGATGTTAATATTTGTAATTACTTTGATTTATGTTGAATTAGTTGAGAAATGTTTGAAGTTTTTTGGATATGTTTGTATTGTGCCTTTTTATATAGATCTTTGATGGTATAGTGTAGAAATGTTATGGATCTTGACTTTAAGTTTAGACTTGTGTGGTTGTTATGGTATTCTGGTAGATCAATTATTATTTGTGATTAATTTTTTTTTATTTTTGATGTAACTTGAAGCGAAACTTCATGGAGGAGGAGTTTTTTGTTTTTGAGTTTCCGGGATAGTTTTACGATTTAGTTAACGCAATTAACCTGATGACATGTTTTGACTGAATTGAGTGGAGTAGATGCTTATTTAAGATTGTGAATAACGAGATGAATTGGGATTTATATGTAACTTATTTCACGTTGGATCTAGATTCATAGGTTTGATTCCATTGCCCATGGGAGTCAGTTAGGGTGTAGCTTCTTATTTTTTAGGGTCAAGTGGCCTACGTATCCGATCGGACTAACCAGAATCAGAACCGCTATAGTTTGACATTGGCCCTACAATGAGTAATCTACATTTGGAGACTTAGACAAGAAATGGTAAAAAGACTCTTTATTATTTTTGAAATGAAGTACGATTACGGAAAAAAAAAAGATGACAATTTATATGTTTTCTACCCTAAGAAAGCTAGTAAAGATTACCTTGCCATGTAGCTTTCCAGGACAAGTCGATGATATTCTCTACATAATCTATGATGCAAAGAACAAAAAGATTTTTTATGAGTGGTTTGATTGGCTAGACTTCTCGAGAGAGATAGAATATCACTTCACAGAGAAATAATACGCAAGCTCTAAGGAGAATAAGCTTTTGGACCGTAGAAATAAAGGCCACAATAACCCTTTTTATAGTGCTCAGGGTCGTTGAATCTGATAATGCCAATGTGCATGGTTGGAGATAAGTTCGGATAAGTGATAAAATTCTATATTGACAAAAGTTAAATAACCGACGGGTTGATTGCAAACTGGCAGTTCATCTCATTAATTAGAACTATTTTTTTTTTCGAATTTTGAGGCATTATTTGACACTATTTTTGGTAATTATCTTTAAAATCACAAAAGGAATGTACCAGATTCGGGATAAGTCATTCCCTAACCAAAAAATAAATTTATTTGACCCCCACATCAAGGATAAATCATGGATTTTTTTTCCTCAAATCATGTAGACAAACTAAATCAATTAGAATAAACTAGACATTGGACTGGGCTCGACCTAAATGGACCGGACTAATGCAGTTGGACTGGACTGAGAGACTAGACTCCAAATGGACTGACTAAGCTGAATTAAGTAAATAAGGCCTATCACTTATTATCAGGTTTACACCTAACATTAAATAATAAACTTAATAAATCCCAATATGAATTAATAAAATATATAATAAAGTTACAAAAAAATAGGGTGTCTACAGAACCCCTTGGTGAGGGAACTCGGGAGCGAGCAAACATCAACGTAAAACAACACATTTTGTAGTAGAAATACAGAAAATGACCACATGACGCAAGACCGACTCAAAGATTTACCCAAATATGAGGTCAAACTTTGGCAAGGCTCTCTATGTATCCTTGGAAAGGAATATAACCAGCGTAGTTCAGAAAAGAGGTGTTGTTCAAAGTTGGAACAACAACCTGTAAAAATGGATGGGCGTTTAGGCACGCGGAAAAAACTCATGTGTGAAAATCAGAGCGATAGACGTTTGGTAGTGATTGGATGCTTCATGTGTAAATGTTGGAGCCAACAACACGATGGATGTTTAGGCACACACATAAAAGATTTATGAGCAAAAATCGGAGCCAACGGCGTTTGGAAGCTGTTGGATGCTTTGACACCGATGGAAAAGTATCTGTAGAGAGGGCACACAGGAATTTCTATGGATATACCAACTGAACTGGAACTAGATTGAGAATAAAATTGGGATAAGTAGGTATGCGGTCTGCATATCGACCTAGACTAAGGATTTCTACCTTTTAAATATGGACTTATATTGGGATTGTGACTGGAAAAAGATTGCATGTGACTTTTATGTATTAACTTGAACTAAGGGTATAATACCTTCAATCTGGATCCGGACTGGGAAAATGGTAATGTGTGTGACCTACATGTACTGGCCTGAATCGAGGGTTACATACCCTCAGACACAAACTTAACCAAATCATATTTTGTTTTCCCTTTATCATTTTTTTATTATATGAATTTTCTTTTCTTCTTGTCTAGACCTAGACCTAGACGAGACAAAGACATCGACCCTGAGTGTCGGGATAGGGAATCACATGAAGCTCCTAGACAAAAATGTATACATGCGAATGTTAACTATGCAATGAGCTAGAAAATGATGAACTCTATCATGACGGTCATGAAAGGGGTATCACAGGGAGCTCCTAGGCAAAAGTGCATGTAGACAACACTGCTTATGCAATGAGTTGGATGAAGACTCTAACACGATAGTCGTGAAAGGAGTATCATAAGGAGCTCCTAGATAAAAATGCATACAGACAAAATTGATTATGCAGTGAGCTAGATGAAGACTGACTACATCATAACAGTTAGGGAGTTAGACTCCATAGAGCCCTTGGTTTAAGATAAAAGCGCAAAAAATAGAAACAATCATGAAAGGGGACTATAGAATCCTTTTAACAAAATGCATGCAGATGATGCTGACCACACAATAAACCAAAAAGACAAAGAAAGACATTACCACGACTGCTGTGAGGAGACCCAGATGGAGCCCTACATGAACACCAGAAGGAAACATAGACAAAAACTATCCTTACTGACATGAGAGGGGCCTCCTACGGAGCCCCTAGACGAAATGCATATGGGCAAGACTAACCATGAAATAGACTAGAGAAAGACAAACACTATAATGACTAGTGTGAGGAGGGACTCACAGGGAGCCCCTAGACCAAAATGTAAGCATTGTTGACTCTACACAACCCTAGAAGAGGATCATAAGACAAATCCCTACTACGCCTGTCAGGAAGAGGGACTCACAGGTAGCCCCTAAACCAAAATGCAAGCAGGGTTGACTCTAGCATAACCCTAGTGGAGATCACAAGAGAAACCCCTAAGGACATCTACAAAAAAGAACCTATGACAAAGATCATATCCTTTCACATTTCAAGAGCATGTTTGAAATTGAAAATCACTTGGATTGCCCAATATGATAAATCAAGCGACCACTTTGAGATCTTTTATTTTGTGTTTCAGAATTTAAAGCAGCGGTGCCCACTCTGTTGACACGTCTATCTCTACTCAAAGAGGAAAGACCACTGAAGTTTTTGATTGAAACTCATTTCAATTCCTTCTCATTAGAGTCCATTTCACTTCATAGAAAAAGTTGGTTTTTAACTTAAACACTCAATTTGAATCCTGAAGACTACCATGAAAATGTTAGGCAAGTGTATGAACTGTGAGGCTGATGCATGTGCTATTTAACTGTATAATCTATGAGGCTAATGGAGTCGGCCTTAAAATTAGCTAACAGATCAAGCTATATGCTTAGGCTGAGCAAAAGTACATGTCTATTAAGTGCATGATAGAAAAAAACAAGATAAAGTTGTAAGGCATCTCATATAAACACTGAAGTGGTGGCAAGTATATCAAACTGATGTATAGAGCATGGTTTCTATACAAGGTAGGGTAGGCCAGATAAGTCATAAAGATTAGTTGGTACTCATCAGGCCACGAGGAGGTGCACACATCAGGTTCGGGAGATCAAGAACTAAAGGGTCAACAAACAAGCCAATATGAAGGTAAACATATCATGTCATGATGTAGCATGCTTACAAAAGTGAATGGACCATTATCTTCTCTTTTATATATATATATATATATATATATATATATATATATATGGTTCATTTTTTTAACTTCATTAAAATGTAGGAGAACCCTTGTCTCTCTTGAATAAGCATAACCTCAAGGAGGACTTTATACGGGACACAATGTAGGCTATGGTGTGGGCTAAGAAACCAATGGTAAATAAGCTCAAAAATACAAACATGAAACCAACGCCCCTAGTGTGTGCCCATGGAGACAGAGCCTAAAAGGTGAGTAAGCTGCGTATGTGTCCTCATCGGGTGAATCAGGTCGGACGTACTTCAAACTGGATCTGCTGAATATCTGTTCTTTGAACTCAATCCATGACAATTGTATGCTAAATTTTGACAATCGTTATGCAACCTTTTCCACTTCTATCCCTTTTCTATCCTCTTTTTCTTTTTCAGCATTTGTTTCTTCTTTTGAGTTTGAACAAATGACTATCATGATTCCATTCCTCATGTATAATCAAGACTTTGGTTCCTATTAGGGAAAAGCCTTCAAAAATGAAAAATTGAATTTGTAGCCATACTTAGTACATAGGCACACACCAAGAGATTACCTAACCAAATACAGGCTTCCAAAAAGAAAGACTAAACTGTTTAAGCACAAAAGGTTAGCAATTGATAAAATTTTAGTATAGGGTAATCAGGATGATACGTGGTGGCCAATCAATAGGCTTCAATCATCAAGAATGCTTATTCCAAGGAAGACTCATGCAAACCTACATTCTTTCGAGGTCACTCTTTTTTCTTCGTTTTTTTCTTTTGGTGCCCTAAATTTTGCCTAGACCGCCTTCTTAGGGTTTTCAGCCTAGCGGTTTTTTTCTTCTTATCCTTTTTTTTTCAAGATAAATGGTCCATGCTAAGAGAGACTTAATGAGCTTTCCATAAAGAAATTCTCGACATCCATATGACACCTCATTGTCTTTGGGGATTAGGCTTGCTTTTAGTGAATAAGGGTTGTGGGAGGTTGGCCAAGAAGTCATGGCCTTTTCATGATAATCTCCTAAATTCTCACTCGAATGTCTAAATTTCAAACCAAATTCATCCTTTAGGGTTTTTGACATTCAATTTCCAAGGAAATGAAACCCTGATTTTTACACCTGAAAAGACAGGGAGTCACCACCCCCATGTGCAAAGAAGAAGTTCTAATGAGATAGACCACTAGACAAAAATTCAAAAATCATCTTTTGTATATATAACTCCTTGAAGTGATTGATCAATTATGAACGTCAGCCAGTATGATATCGGGTAATTCTATTGCTTTGAATATTGTCATGCTCTTGACTTGCTAAGAATAGACTCCTACACTTACATAAACTTTATTTTACTTAAACTCTAAAAGATACTCTTAAAGGGGAAGTAATTACTTTTGACTTTTTCAAGATTTTGTGTTGTTTTTGTTTTTATGTTATTAGCCGCAAAAGACTAAATCAACAATCAAAGATTAAGGAGAAACAATGACTCATTATTATCAAAGAACAAGTTCAAAACATAATCTAGGAAATGCTAAGAAAAACACTTGAAATAGAAACGAGCGAAGGTTCTAGCCCGACATCGGGACAATCAATCCAAAAACTTGGATGATCTGACTAACTGAGCCCACAGGATCCTCCTCTTGTTTAAGCACATAATGATCTATCACTTGGAGAGATGTCTCAATTTGGTTAACTTGGTGCACCGGTGGAGGCTCTTTCTTCATATCGGGTTTAGAAGGAGGGCTAATCTCACCCTTGTCAATGAGATCTTGAACAGCATTTCTTAAGGTCATGCACCTATCCATGTTGTGCCTGGATCCTTGGTGATATTCACATCGAGCCTACATGCCCTTTTGGTGTAGTAGTGGGGGTAACTTCTAATCATATCTCTATTGAGTACTTGTTCTAACACTTCGGTCATTGGGGCTTGCAGATTGGATAACTTACACTTGGTATTTGGCTTCTATGAAACCACGTCTTGGGACACAATTATATTCACATCATTATCTATAGACATGTTAAGGTTCTTTAATCCATGTATTCTCCCTATTTTCTATCTTGGTCTATCATCCTTTTGTTGATTGCATCCTCAATTTGAGTAAAAGAACCCATCAATATTTGGAATGTAGTGTGATAGTGGCCACAGATGTGCTCACAAAATGTCGGCAAAAGATTGTCCCTAATTATACTTACATCTTCTTTTTCTAATGGGCGATTGAACACTTTTGGAGCCTTGTTTCTCCATCAGATGATTAATGCAGATATTGATTCAGTGGGCTCTTGACTGGTGGTATTGAAATCTCCCCGAGTGATATCGAGATTAGAGTTGTATCAGTACTGACTCACAAATTCTCTCATTACATCCCATATTCCGATTCGAGAGTTATCGAGGGTGAGGAGCCATCGAGAGGCAACCCTTGCCAAGGTCTGGTGGAACAGCTGGACTAACTGGTTATGTTTAACTCCATATGGGACTAGCGCATGTATTTGCATCTTAACAAGGATGTTTGGATCCGAAGTCCCATCAAAGCATTGCCAGTTTTTCCTCTCATTCTGGCCATCCATCTGGCCTGCCAAATGGGCTAGATCTAACTTTTTTACCGTCCGCTACATTATGTAGAGGATGGTACTTTTTACTAGTTTGCCCTTAAGCTTGACAAATTAACCTGACCCTGGCCTACAATATGTAGCGGACGGATTTTGTTCTATCTTTCTCCTTCTAAGGGTTTTGGGTTATGTGGTGAATGTTCTTTCCACAAACAAAGACAAACAATATTCAAATAGATGTTCTATCTACTTTCAGTCAACCGAAGCAATGTTTTTTGCATTTTATCTCTACAATATGCAGATTGAGGCAAAACAATGTAAAATTAGGGCTGAAAGATTGGGCTTGTGGGTTCCAAAACCTCCACCATCAACAAACCGCCACTGAAGAACCACCATCGACAAAAATGAAATATAAAAATAAAATGCAAACCCATCAATATAGTTATTGCCGTCAATCTGCGATCTACCATCTTGCCATCAAAATTAAACACAAACCCAAATTGAAATAAATCTAAGTCTAATTGAATTAGAAGAATTCTAGACAAAATACTAATTGAATAGAACAGCTAGATCTAAGATGATGTGACAATGATGGCGTAGTAACCAAGGAAGCCGCAACCGCAATGGTTGAGTTGCGAAGGAGGTCGCGACCCCGGTGGCAGAGTTGTGGAGGAGGCCGTGACCGCCGCGGTGGCAGAGTTGTCGAGGAGGCCACGACCATTATGGCAAATTTGCGAGGAAGCCGTGACCACGACGCCAAAGTTTCTAAGGATGACGTGACTAGATGGCGGACTATAGATCAACTTTTTGCCTGAAGGTGCTAGTGACAAGAGAGGTTGATTGTTGGGGAGGCAAAGACGGAGGTCGGTTGTTGCGGAGGCTGTAGCTTATAGAGAGAGAGAGAGAGAGATGAAAGTGAAATGTAAATAGCTTGTCTGTATATTTCGTTCGCTACATTAAGTAGCGGACAGACTCTTCTGTTACGCAGTCAATATGGGTGAGGGATATTTTTGTCAAAAACACTATCCACTACATTATGTAGCGGACAAACTTAAAAAAAGAAAAAGTGGGATACTGACTAACCTAAACGGGTAAAAATTCACATTAAAAAGACTCAAGCTGGCCTAAATAGGATCACTCAACTAGAGATATTAAACTAGCTGATTTATACCTGAACTGGAATTGGACACTGATTGACCGACCTGTTATCCTTGTGGGTTAACTATTCGGTTAGTCAATGAGGTAATTATGGTTTTTGGGAGAATGTCTAAAAAAGTGGGATACTGACTAACCGTTCAGTTACCCAGTGGGTTAACCGACCGGTTGGTCAGCGAGTTGGATGTTTTGGATTTGACAATTTTTAGGAAGGTCGGGGTTCTTACTGACCATCCAATAACCTAATGGGTTAATCGGCCGTTCGGTTAGTAGGTTGGATCAGGGTATAAGCCAGCTAGTTTCAAAATTTTCATGCAATGCACATAATGATAACCGTCTAGTTGGGAGCATGGTTAACCGATTGGTTAGTTAGAGTCTCCCTTTTTATACTAAATTACCAATTTCACTTATAGAATGTTGGTAGCTTTCTGTGCCAACATGTTGTGGGCCAATACAGGTATCTCCACAAAGGGCAGAACACTGAATTGTCCGGGTGTGTGGTTTTTCCTTGTAACACCAGTGTCACGGTAACTCTTATCGGCTCGAGTATACCATATACCTCTCACCCATAACTAAGAAGTTAATAATGGGCGATCGCTAGAACGTATACAAGTTGTTTCATATACTAAGAAACTAGGATGAATCTTTAGTATGAGGTTGTGGAGTTGAGAGCTCAATCAAAAGATTGCCTTGAGCTCAAAAGGACCAAAGGCCTCAACTATAGCACTCAAATAGGTGGGTCGGGGTGACACGTGCGCGTGTGTGAAGTATGGAAATAAAAGCACAAATACCATAGTTATGTCATATTGCACATGCCACAAATAAAAAAAAAATACAACAAGGCCAAAACTCAAGAGAAACTTTTCAAGTATAGTCCTCTTAGTGTTTTTAAGTCCCTATTGGAGTCGCCACTATGGCCCACTTCCTCTAAAAAAATTCGCAAACGGGTTTTTTAAATTGAGTCGTCAACTTATTTAATCTAAACTATGGAAAACAAGAAAAACTGCAAATGAATCTAGAGTATCCAAAACGAACAACTAGCATGTCAAAACCAAAAGAAAGTTCCGGGGACTAAGTTAAGCAATAGGAATGTGTTAGGCACCCGCCACTCCATTTCGGTCTCCACTTCATTTCTAATGATTATCGGTCTAAAAAACACACAGCATGCAAAGTACAGTTTGACGAACCCTAAGTTAATTTTTATGTTTTTGGCTTGGATTCGATAGTAGGGGTCAAGTGACTTACGTATCCAATCCGGCAAACCGGAATGAAAACTGTCGTAGTTTAACACTAGTCTTGCGGGGAAGTAATGTACATTTCGAGATTTAGACAAGAAATGGGTAAAAAGACGTTTTTTTTCTTTTGAAAAGAAATGCAATTAGGGAGAAGGGATGACAATCTATATAATTTATACTCTAAGAGAGCGAGTAAAGATTACCTCGTGATGTTGCTTGCTCGGACGACTTGGGGATATTCTCTGTAGAATCCAAGATGCAAGGAACAAAAAGATGTTTTTATGAGTAGTTTAATTGGCTAGACTTCTTGAGAGAGATAGAAAATCACTTTACGAAAAAATAATATGCCAGCTCTATGGAGAATAAGCCCTTAGAAATGAAGGCCAAGACCCGTTTTTATAGTGCTCAGGGTCACAGAATTTTATAATATAGGTAATACCAATTTGCATGGATGGAGATATGTCAGAATAAATGATAAAATCACATTTTGACAAAAGTCAGTTCACCCTATTAATTAAAAATATTTTTTTTCAAATTTTGAGACATAATTTGACCCTATTTTTGGTAATTATCTTTAAAATGGCAAATTAGATGTACCATATTTGGGATAAGTCACTTTCTAACCTAAAAAATAAATTGATTAGACCTCACATCAAGGATAAATCATGGATTATTTTTCAAGTGACTAACTACATTAATTAGAATAATCTAGGCCTTGACTGCTCTCAACCTAAATGGAACAGACTAATGCAGTTGGACAGGATCGATAGACTGGACTTGAACTAGACTGACTAAGCTGAATTAAGTAAATAAGGCATATCATTTATTATCAGGTTTACACCTAACATAAAATAATCAACTTTATTTATTAATAAAGTCCAACATGAATTAATAAAAAGATTAAATAAAACTACAAAAATGGGGTATCTATAGAAGGACAAAACAATTGAGAAGTGATACAGATATGGTATACGACTCCTTATGCCTAATCTCATATATCTAATCTTTAAGGATAGTTCAAGAAACTACTCTTAATTCACCTACCTCTAGTTGTGTGGTTGAAAGAAAAAATGAGACCTTGATTAATTTGGCCAATGCCATTTTTGCTAGCTCTGGTGGAATTAAGAATCTTTGGGGTGAAAGCTCTCTTGACCACAAACTGTGCCCTTAATAGAGTGCCTCGAAAGAGAATCCTCAAAACGCCTTACGAGTTGTATAGAAATGAGCCACATTTTGAGTTTGGGGGTTGCCTAGCCTTTGGGAGCATTTTTGATCTGAAAGTTTCCGTGTTAGGAATTAAAGCATCACGATGTGTCTTCATTAGTTATGCTCTAATAGTAAAGCCTATAGGTGTTTTGATCTTGAGAACAATGTTGTGGTTGGACCTATGGATGTTATCTTTCACGAAGAAAATATTCTTTTTAAAACCAAATTGGTGGGGATAATGGAACCAAATTCATAGAATCATCTCACCTTGGTCAGGAGGCAAGCTCTTTGCAACCTTATAACATTGAAAACCTAGAAAATAGGAGAAGCAAACGTGCATGGGTAAAAAAAGACTTTGGCCCTGATACCTTATGTACAATGTTGAGGGAAGTTCTATTACCTAATAGGAGTCTAATCCTCACCAAACATGGAAGCTAGTTAACTTACCTCCAGGTTATAAACTCATAGTTTGTCAATGGATTCTAAGGAAAAAGCTTAAACTTGATAGTATAATTGACAAGTTCAAAGCATGACTGGCTGCAAAGAGTTCCAAACAATAATAGAAACATTACTTTTTTGATACCCTCTCACCAGTCATTAGAATAACATCCATTAGGCTTATAATTGCTATCACAGCAGTAGATAATTTAGAGATTAGCCAAATGATGTCAAAACTGCCTTCCTAAATGGATAATTGGAAGAAGAGATATCTAGGACTAGCTAGAAGGTTATATGCAACAAAGGCAAGAGAGCAAGGTGCGTAAGTTCATTGAATCCTTATATGGGTTTAAACAAGCTTCCAAGTAATGGTATGACAAATTTGATCAATGTGTTATAGCTAATAACTTAGAGCAATTGAAAGCGATAAATGCATTTATTGTAGATCTTAAAATAGCAAGCATGTTATCATATGCTTGATCTTATAATTTTGGGCACTAGAATGAAATAATTGAGCTTACCAACTCTTTGTTGAAAAACAATTTTGAAATGAAAATTTTGGATGAAGCAGATTTTATTCTTGGCATGAAAATTACTAAACTCGTGAGGGCATATTTCTTGATCATGCCCATTATGTGGAGAAACTTTTGAGAAAAACAAATACTTTAATTGCAAAATTGCATGCACTCCTTTTGATCCTCAAATTGATTCATATTCTACTGAGCTTGATGTTAATGTTGTAAATCAAAAAGATTAGGCAAGTAAAATTGATAGTCTTAGGGTTTTTCACTGATTGCACGAGGTCTGATATTTCATATGATGTTTGTGTTCTTACAAGTAACCGAATCTTGAAATTTGAAATCCATATATCCTACTGAGCTTGATGTTAATGATGTGAATAAAAAATAATAGGCATGTATAATTGGTAGTCCTACATTTGCCATTGCTTGCACGAGGCATGATATTTCATATGATATTGGTGTTCTTAGTAGATTTACAAGTAAACCAAATCTTAAAATTTGGAATATCATGTCTCATATTATTTGTTATATTTAAAGAACTATTAACAACGGTTTGATGTACCAAAGGCAACCAGCTGTTCTTAAAGGTTATAGTAATGCAAATTGGAGTTCTCAATCTGGAGATTTCGTGTCAACAATGGGCTTATGTAGTTACATTAGGTGGTCGAGGTAGCCATACATTGGTGAGATCCAAGAAGTAACAAATTATTGACAAGTCCGCCATAAAAGCAGAAGTAACAAATTAACTACGTGGTTTATTGTTCGAGATGCTTATGTGGGGAAAAAAATAGTGCCACTTTTCTTAGTCCATTGTGACAGCATCAAAACAATTGGCAGAGTGCAAAGATAATACTAAAATAGCAAATCTAGATCTGTGAGAAGAAACACGATACTGTGCGATCTTGCCTTAGCAAAGGTGTGATCATATTGATTATTTGATATCATGTAATAATCTCGCTAATCCGTTGACAAAAGCTCTATCGAGAGAACAAATCTGGTGTATATTGAGGGGGATAGGACTGTTGCCTAAAATTATAGGGATATAACCTTGTTGGGACTAGAGATCCCAAGAACTAGGTAGGGAAACCAATAAATTAAAAAAAAATGGTTTGTGTACCTTACTTTCCTTATGGCATAATGTCCTTCTTATGGTGTAAGTACATGTTTTTCGTAAAGAAATTGGAGGTTGAGATTATTTCTAATTGCTTAATGAGTTCAATAGTCTGTACGGGCGAGATGTATTAGTTACGAGAGTATCCTTACTCACTTATATGAGTGTGGAAATGGAGCCACTTCTTATGAGAATTGAGATAATTTTCTTGAGCACTCATGAAAGATGAGCTAAAGTAAATGGTCATAAAGTGCTGAGTTATTTGAGCACCACTTTTAGCCATTTGAGTTCCACTTTCGTTGTCGAAAGGTCCCAAATGTGTTGCTATATAGTGTCACTCAATCTATAATTGGAGCTCATGTGTATCCTTTGAAGCAATTTTTGCATGTTTATCATTTTTGCAATTTTGTTCATTCCATTTGTCTCTCCACATTTAAAACTCCACTAACTCATCTTCTCTCTCTTGACTCACTTTCTTCCTCTCCTCTCTCTCTATCTCTCTCTTATGGTAGAATAAAAACTCATAAAATAAGCGTGCAAGTTAAAAATACATGATCAAATAGTTTAAGACGGATAGAGTAGTCAATAAGTGTAACAGAAGAATTAGTATAGACAATCATATTAGCTAAATGATGTAGTAAGTAACCATAGGTAAATCCCACTTAAAGCATATTAGATCAATCTTAATCTTAATTAGGTTGCAAAGAGTTTTTAGAGAGACCATGCTTTTTATTCCAAACGTAAGTTCACTAATAAATGGTTAAAAACCATCTTTTAGTAAAGCCCCCTGCTTTGGTTGAACAGAGGAAATGAATCATACTAAAGTAAAGCCCCTACTTTTTACTTTTTATCCAGCACATATTCCGCCAATGGATATAATATGAAATTGATCCATTTGGTGTCATAATATAAGTACCAAAAGAGATAGGTCGTACCAAAAAAATTAAATCTTTTATATATAACACATACTTTTGAGTGAATGCACTTATCAGCACTATTATGTATAAATCTATGTGATAAAATAACATGATGAAAATTTTCATGCCACTGTTTTGGTACTTGCTTTAAGCCATACAAAGACTTAATCAAATTTACAAACATTCTTCTCATGTCCAGACATAAAGAATCTTTCGGACCGGTCGTTAAACACCTCTTCATCAAGGTCACCATTTAAAAACACATTTTTAACATCCGTTTGGTGTCTATAAAGAAGCCAGTGCAAAAAAGCACTCCAATGAACATTATTTGTGCCACATACGCTGTGGTATCAAAATAATATGTGCCCTCTTTTTGTCAAAAACCTTTTGCTTTGGCTTTAGAGGTTTGTATAGACCCGGTCGGATCTCATCTATTCATTATGCTATACCAAGATTAACAAAGATATGCACAGGACTAGCATAAAAAGGTGAAAAATATTTCGATACAGGTGCTCTAAAAGGTTAGAAAAGAAAAAAGGTTGACTAATTGGTCGGTGTAAAATGTGCAACATTGTGAGCTTATCAAGTCCACCCTACGTTAAGAGAAGTTAGAAGACATTTGTATGCTTTATGACACTTGTTGTAGGAGACTATAGTGACAATTCATTGGGTTCGTACCCATAAAGAGGATTGACATGCAGATCATTGGAGTTAAGTACGGCTCTATATTTCTTGAAAGGGTTGCATATGTATGAATATCAATCAATGCTTTTAGTTGTTGATTTTTGCTTTAACTACCTTGCCCTACCTTTTCTCATCGTGGAAAGTTTTCAGTGAACTTTCTAATTGGAACTTTTGGTAATACTTAGTGGCAATTGTCATGCAGTGATATAATTTGTCGCTAAAGGTGCTGCAGAAAACGTTATCAGTAAACTTAAGCCACAAGTAATGTTCAACTATAAAAGTAATTTGTTCACGTGTGCACTTATGGCTAATGGTTGGATGACTACGCCTCTCTCATCGGATACCATCTCCATGCTTTGAAAGGTTTGTGTATGATATTTGAGCTCTACTTCATTGGAGATCCCAAATGTGTTGCTATACAGTGCCACTTAATCTACAAGTAGAGCTCAGACAGTAAGAAAAAAAAAATAGAGCTCAAGTGTATCCTTTGGAACATATACCTTATTTGATAGTTTGTGAGTGTAACATGAGAATTAGTATATGATGGTCACATTAGCTTATGAAGTAATAAGTAGCCATAAGTAAATCCCACTAAAAGCATATAAAGATCGATCTTAATTAGGTTGCAAAGAATTTTGAGAGGGAGTATGCTTTTTCTTCCAAAATGTAAGTTCGCCATTAATAAGTATGGTTAAAAACCATCTTTTCGTAAAGCCCCCAATATTGTAGAACAGTGAAAGTGTATCATACTAAAGCCCCTATATTTTTACGCAACACATACTCGGCCAATGGATATAACATAGAAATTGATCCAGTTTGTGTTATAATATAAGTATCAGAAGCGATAGATCGCACTAAAAACCTTAAATCTTTTACATGTAACACATGCTTTTGCAAAAACGAATAATTCAAGCCTTAGAAGCCATGGTGGAATGTATCATAGGCTCGACCATATCAACGGATCGCTAACACCCACGAACTAATCATTAACCCTCTTGGTATACATGGATCGAAAGGGTTAGCATGCTCATACGACGAAGATGGAAGCAGCTGAGCTTATTCAGAATTACTCTAAGTAGCATAGAAAAAATTTAATCATCATAGTGAACGAATTTGAGAATTAACCCAATTGAATTGAAATTGAGACCAGAGTTGAGTCTCCAATCCACAAATCTAAGATAATGGAATCAGAGGAACTGAATAGGAAAAATAAGAATGTTTTAATTCTAAGGAGCTGAACCTATAGCAGTACTTCAATAATAGGCTGCCTATGTACCCTGAAGCTCGACGTAGTTCTGTTCCTTTTTTGTCATGTTTACATCAATCTGATAGAACTCTCAAAGAACATGCAGAATCCAGATTCTGCAATTCGCGGCGACAGTAGGGGAAGATCGTTCGGGTCATCAAACGAGCCTGTCGGTCTCGCATCTGTGCTAGGGAAGACCGGATCTTTTGTAGCTTCTGATTCTGATTTTGCTTCTTCAAACTCGGTTGGCGAGCTTTCAGTGTTTTGCTTTCTGGGTTTTCTTTTCTTGGTACCTTGGTCTGTTTTGGCATCGTACAGATGTCTCGCCCGTTCTGATTCTTGGTAGAGACATCACCGTTTCGGTTCTTGTACAGCAGTTGAGCGATGCCGTCCCTTCGAAGAAGAAGGTCCTGGGGATACTTGCACGCAGCCATGGTGATTGCCCGCTCCAGCAAGGCAAAGATGTTTTCGCTCGCCATATCCGCTGGCGGCAACATCTCTTTCTTGTTCACTCTCAAGAACGCTAGATGGTCGCTGGTATTGTAAGGGAACGAACTTGCAACTGACGGCTATAATCTATCACCACGCACAATGCATGCTAGTACGCTGAGCAACACTACTTTTAATGGGTGCTGACATGAGGAAGGAGCTGACCACTGCCTATATGTGTGTGTGTGTGTGTCTGTGTGTGTGTGTATATATATATTGTCTACGATTCAAGCTCGCAACTACCATGAGCGCCGAAGAAATCTCTCCTTCACGGATTCGTGTAAAGATAATGCAATGACCCCTTATGTGAGGTATGACTCGGCCAATGGATATAACATGAAACTGATCCATTTTTTGTCATAATATACGTGCCGGAAGAGATAGATCATGCTAAAAAACTTAAATCTTTCATATATGAAACATACTTTAAAAAAACAATTAATTCAAGACTTAGAAGCCATGGACTAATGAATCATAAGCTGGACCATATCAACGGATCGCTTATACCTGTCAAGAGGTAGCTTGCAGTTCACATGACAGCCGTAACAGCCGCCTGTTCATGCGCAAGACAACTGCCACATCTATCCTAAATCTGCACTCCACAATTCAAACGTATCATTTAAATATTCAAACTGTAACTTATCCCATTGAAGTCTCCCTGTAATACTCACCGGCTTCCACAACCTTCTGTATATAGTCCTGCCGAATGAATGAATTATGTGTTGAACCAAAACTATCACAGCAGTTCTTATATGGTATTAGAGCCTCCTTGATTAAAAGCTCACTTTTCTTCCGATCCATGGCAAATTCCGTGATACTTTTCAATGCACGATCCCACCTCCCTACCAAACTTACATACCACAACTTTACTGTATGGCGAACTCAACTATTCTCCGGTCTCATTGGTCATAATCTTCTTGGTTTCATTGATGGTTCAACTCCACCACCTCCACAAACCATTCCTGAATCTTCCACCTCTACAAAACGAATTCCCAACCCTGAATATATCCTTTGGCATCGTCAAGATCAACTCATCCTCAACGCAATGCTTGGTAGTTGTATTGACACCATTCAACCTCACATCTCCACCGTTTCCTCCTCACAGGAAGCATGGGAACGTCTCCTCGTGCTCTTTGCAAACAAGTCTCGTTCGCGAGTTATGTCCCTCAAAGAACGTCTTCTCAACAACCCTCGCGGCACTCGCTCAATTCAAGCATATCTCCAACACATGCGTGCAATAGCTGATGATCTTGCACTTGTTGATAACCCTCTATCCGAGGATGATTTAGTGCTTTATACTCTTGTCGGTGTAGGCCCTGAATACAAAGAAATTGCTACTGCCATCCGAGCTCGTGACACACCCATTTCATTTGATGAGCTATATGACAAACTTGGAGACTATGAACTCCATCTTAATAAGGAAGATTCTACTCCTCTCTCCATTGCTACGGCGAATTATACTTATCGCCCAAACAAGTTCTCATCTCGAACACTGCGCCAAACTCTAGCAGCGCTTCCTCTGGGCGCCATTCTGATCGATTTTCTCCTCGCGGCACCGACCACACTCATGGCCGTTCCAATACCAACTCGGCCAAACGCAATCGGATGGCCTCTCCTCGGTCCTCTTTGCACCGTCGCTTCTGTGATCATCCTGGCCATGCAATAAATGAATGCCGCAAACTTTCTCGTTTTCTGCGCAAAAACGATGTTCAATCCATGTATCATGTCCATTCACCACAGACTACTACACCCACTGCAAATGCAACCACATTCAACCGTTCAGTCTCACCATCCTGGCTGTTCGACACTGGCGCATCTCACCATGTCACCTCTGATACGGACAATCTTCACACTTATACGGACTATGGCGGCCCCGATGAAATACATATCAGTGATGGTTCAGGTTTGCGAATTTCTCACGTGGGCCATGCAAAATTGCGTACCTCACTTTTTATATACAACAAGGCTGGTGTCATAGCCTACTTCCTCGTATATGCAGATGACATTATCTTGACAGGCAACAACACCGACTTTCTAAATTCCTTTGTCAAGAACCTTGATCTCCAGTTCTCTCTCAAAGACCTCGACTCCCTCCACCACTTCCTGGGTGTTGAAGTCATTCCCACATCCAGTGGTCTTTTTCTCTTTCAACATCGCTATATCAATGACTTATTGCAAACATTCTCCATGACTGGCCCCAAGGAAGTTAACACACCCATGTCTACCACCTCTGCTATCACTGTCCAAGATGGATCTCTACCTGTTGACCCAACCCCATATCGAAAGTTGGTTGGTGCACTGTAATATCTTTCTCTTACTCGGGCTGATATCTCCTTTGCAGTAAATCGTCTTTCTCAGGTTATGCACTCCCCTACTGCACTTCATTGGACAGCTCTCAAGCGTGTTCTTCGATATCTAAAGGCCACCATCCATCATGGTCTTTATCTTTGACGAGGGACTCCTCTCACCCTTCAAGCCTTCAGTGACTCTGACTGGGGTGGGGATCGTGACAATAGGCGCTCCACTACTGGCCATGTTCTCAATCTAGGCTTAAATCCAATCTCCTAGAAATCGACTCGACAAAAATCTGTCTCTCGTTCTTCCTCCGAAGCAGAATACAAAGCCGTCGCCAACTCGACTGCCAAAATACTTTGGGTCACAAATCTTCTACATGAGCTTGGCATTATCCTTCCCAAAACCCCTATCCTATTCTGTGACAACACTGGAGCCACCTATCTCTGTGCAAATCCAGTCTTTCACTCTCGAATAAAACACATTGCCCTGGACTACCACTTCGTTTGGGAATGCGTCACCAATGGCTCCCTCCGTGTCCACCACATCAGCACCAAGGACCAACTGGCAGATGTCCTCACTAAAGCTTTTCCTCGGTTGCAATTCCTTCATCTCCGGTCTAAGATCGAAGTCACCAATGGTGCCTCAATCATGTGGGGGCGTGTCAAGAGGTAGCTTGCAGTTCACATGACAGCCGTAACAGCTGCCTGTTCATGCGCAAGACAGTTGCCACATCTATCCTAAATCTGCACACCACAATTCAAATGTATCATTTAAATATTCAAACTGTAACTTATCCCATTGAAGTCTCCCTGTAATACTCACCGGCTTCCACAACCTTCTGTATATAGTCCTACCAAATGAATGAATTCTGTGTTGAACCAAAACTATCACAGCAGTTCTTATAATACCCACAAAGGATTTATTAACCCTTTTGATATATCTGGATCAAAAAGGTTAGCAAGCAAATTGATATACCAAGAAGATGGAAATAGCTGAGCATATTCGGAATTAGTTCAAGTAGCATAACAAAAATTTAATCATCAGACGAATGAATTTGAAGATTAAACCAATCAAATTAAAATTCAGTCCAGACTGGAGTCTCCAATCCACAAATTTAAGATAACTGAATAAGTAATCGATTAAGGAGCTGAATACAGAAAATGAAAAGAAAATTATTTTAACATAAAGGAGCTGAACCTAGAGTAGTACTTCAATAATAGGCTGCCTACGTACCCTGAATCAATCAGGGATCAAGCTCGACGTAGTTCTGTTCCTTTTTTGTCATGTTAACGTCAACTGATAAGACTCTCAAGGAGCATACAGAATCCAGTTTCTACCATCCGCAGCGACAGTAGGGAAAGATGTTGGAATTGGGTTTTAAACCCATTGTGGAGAAGCAACTTTGACTCAATTTTCTAATTGGTTCTAAACCATATTTTGGTTAGGAACAAATTGATTCATGATCCCCTTTTGGAATAGATGATCATGGTATATTCACATGTTTAAAACAAATGGAAGGTGAATGAGAAAATTGACGTTGAAGTTGGTGGTTCAACTTGAAGGGAAGAGAGAATCCCACATAGAAGAATAAAGTCAATGTTGTCTCCTTATAAGGCTTAGCCTTCAGCTAACGGTTGGGCCCCTTGGGGGTACCCATGTTTTGTAAGGAGGGAGGACCTAGGTTAGGTCCACCACACACGCGCGCCGCCCCGTCCCGGTCCGTGGCCGTGGCTTGGGCTTGGGCCCATCAGGCTTTATTCTTTTTGGGACAAAAACATTTTAAATAAATACATTTTATTTATTTATTTTCTTTTCCTAAAGTTGTGACCTTTTCAGCTAGTAGTTTTTTTTGTGAAGAGTTGCACCCCCTAGTGAAAACTCTGTGTATAAAAACGAGTCAGTTTTCAGAAAGAATTAATTTTTTCCCGAATTATTTTCTGTATTATTCTGTCTCCGAGTTTCATGTGTCCGGAAAGAGTTCTGTGCCATTGTTTTGGTTCGCCAGGAAGGGTCTGAAGATTTGGAGTGCTCCTATTTTCAGAAGTGCTACCGTTGTATCCTGTGAGGCTTTTCGTCAAGAGACCGTCAACACCGTTGCGGGACGAATAAAGTCTTAAGGACAGTGAATCAAATTCACGCCTCGGTTCTCCATTACTGTTTGTCTAATTTTGCTGTGACTTAATTTTAATTGTTCTTGCTAATACTGTTTGTTCTGTGTAGTAAACTACATTTCAGTATTTTCGTACTTAGTTGATTTCTGCACAAGTATACACAAAGCCATCTTTTTTATTCCAACAATCTTAAGACTTTATTCCGCACTTTGTGTTGCATGTGTAGAAACAGTATTTCCAAACAGTGTTTTCAATTTCGTTTTCAAGCATATACTAAAATTATTTTCAGTTTCTGAATTTAATTTTAGTGATTACTATACTCTATTTTTGTTATTGGTTTGTGTTAGACTGGACTGTTTATTAATTGTTGTTATATTCTGTTCATAGATATAACAATGGCTACTAGTGAAACCAATCCGGAAAGTGGACCGGTTAATCCCAACGTGCAGCACAGTGGTGGGACTGTGTATGCGACGCCTTATGTGGCACCTGCTCATGGTTCCGTTGGACTTGGTGAAAGACCAGAAAATTTCAACGGAAAATATTTTAAGAGATGGAAACAGAAAATGTTGTTCTATCTTACCACCTTTAATTTGGCAAGGTTCTTGCAAGAAGATGCATCAGATCTTGGTGAAAATCCTGACCGGCAAACAGTGGCTGCCGTGGATGCTTGAAAGCATTCAAATTTCTTGTGCAAGAACTACATCCTCAATGGATTGGACAATGCGTTGTATAACGTATATAGTCCAATGGTCAATGCGAAAGCATTGTGGGAATCCTTGGAAAGGAAATACAAAACGGAAGATGCCGGCTCAAATAAATTTGTAGTCGGCAAATTCCTTGATTTCAAGATGGTGGATTCCAAGACTGTGATCAGTCAAGTCCAAGAGTTTCAGCTAATTCTGCATGATATTCATGCGGAAGGGATGGTACTTGGAGAGTCTTTTCAAGTGGCTGCTTTGATTGAAAAATTGCCACCCACTTGGAAAGATTTCAAGAACTATTTGAAGCATAAACGCAAGGAGATGAAGCTCGAGGATTTGATTGTGAGATTGGGGATCGAGGAAGATAATCGCCAGTCCGAGAAGAAGGCCGGTAATTATCATCTAGAAGCCAAGGCAAACGTGACCGAAGTTACCAAAATCACCGAGGACGTGACATATTTGAATTTATCTATGGTGGTATCCGAAGTCAACTTGGTTGGAAATCCCAAATAGTGGTGGGTAGACACGGGCACTACTCGACATGTGTGCTCCGAGCAAAGTATGTTCACTACATATGAGAGCGCCAATAACGAAAATCTGTTCATGGGAAACTCTTCTTCTTCAAAGGTGCTAAGAATGGGCAAGGTGGTCTTAAAGATGACATCCGGCAAGGAATTGAGTCTCAACAATGTGCTTCATGTGCCAGACATTCGGAAGAATCTAGTGTCAGGCTCATTGTTGAGTAAGAATGGTTTCAAGCTAGTGTTTGAGAGTGATAAATTTGTAGTCACTAAAAGTGGGATGTTTGTAGGAAAAGGGTACTTATGTGATGGTCTGTTTAAGTTAGATGTAATGACCATCGTCCCTAAAGCTGTACCAAATTCCGATATGAATAAAAATATTTCTTCTGATTGCTTGTTGGAATCTCCTAATTTATGGCATTGTAGATTAGGTCATGTAAATTATGGTTCCATACAAAAGCTAGTGAAAAATGGATTTTTGCCTAAAATGAATTTTGACTCACATAATGTATGTGAAATTTGTGTTGAAGCTAAAATGGCAAGAACATCTTTCAAGTTAATTGAAAGAAGTACGAAACCTTTAAGTCTAATTCATAGTGACATATGTGACTTAAAGGTGGTACAATCTAGAGGAGGAAAAAAGTATTTTATTACTTTTATTGATGATTGTACTAGATTTTGTTATGTATATTTGCTTAGAAGCAAGGATGAAGCCTTGGAAGCATTTATGCAATATAAAATTGAGGTTGAAAATCAACTTAGCAAGAAAGTCAAAGTACTAAGAAGTGATAGAGGTGGAGAATATGTTTTCCCTCTTGCAAAATTTTGTGCCGATCACGGTATCATTCATGAGACCACGGCACCATATGCGCCTCAGTCAAATGGAATTGCTGAGCGGAAAAATCTTACTTTAAAGGAAATGATGAATGCTTTGTTGATAAATTCTGGACTACCGGATAACTTGTGGGGGGAAACGGTCTTAACCACAAATCATATACTTAATAAAGTACCTCACAAGAAGCTGCAAAAGACATCTTATGAGCTATTGAAAGGTCGTCCTCCTTCCTTTAAATATCTTAAAGTGTGGGGGTGTCTAGCAAAGGTAGCAATCCCACCACTTAAAATGGTCAAAATAGGGCCTAAAACGGTTGATGGGATTTTCATTGGATATGCAAGCCATAGCTCGGCATATCAGTTCTTAGTGCATAAATCTGAAATTGACGACATACACGTCAACACCATAATGGAGACAAGGAATGCACATTTCTTCGAAGATGTGTTTCCGTATAAAGTTGCACAAGAACGGAATTCTTTACAAAGAACTAATATGGACCAAGATCCCTCACAAAAGGAAGATGAGCCAAGACGTAGCAAGAGAGCTAGAATGTCTACATCGTTTGTTCCTGATTTTCTAACATATTTATTAGAAAATGAGCCTCGTACTTACAGTGAAGCAATGTCGAGTCCCGAAGCTCCTCATTGGAAAGAGGCTGTTAACAGTGAAATTGAATCCATCATGCAAAATCATACGTGGGAATTGGTGGATCTTCCTCCTGGAAATAAACCATTAGGGTGTAAATGGATTTTTAAGAGAAAGATGAAAGCTGATGGAACGATCGAAAAATACAAGGCCTAATTGGTTGTCAAGGGATATAGACAAAAGGAAGGTTTTGATTATTTCGATACATATTCACCAGTTATAAGAATAAAATCCATTCGAATATTGATAGCTATTGCAGCTATTAATAATCTTGAGATACACCAAATGGATGTGAAAACAGCCTTCCTAAATGGAGATCTAAATGAAAAGATCTATATAGAGCAACCCAAGGGGTTTGTAGCTCCTAATCATAAGAGGAAGGTGTGGAAGCTTGTCAAGTCACTTTATGGACTAAAATAGGCTCCGAAACAATGGCATGAAAAGTTTGATAAAGTCATGATTGAAAATGGCTTTAGAATCAACGAATGTGATAAATGTGTCTATGTTAAAGGCACGGAAAAAAGGATATGTCATTGTTTGCCTTTATGTGGATGACATGCTCATTATCGGGAGCAATAATGAATTCATTAAGGCTACAAAGAAAATGTTGACCAGTAAGTTTAAGATGAAAGATATGGGTGTGGCTGATGTTATACTTGGTATGAAAATTACCAAAATATCAAATGGACTAGTCTTGTCACAATCTCACTATATTGAGAAAGTGCTAGACAAATTTATTAGTTACGATGATAGTCCAGTTAAGACACCACTAGATGTAAATTTACATCTAACAAAGACTACTGGTGAAGGAATATCTTAATTAGAGTATTCGCGTATAATTGGTAGCTTAATGTATATCATGAATGGCACGAGACCCGATATAGCATATGCTGTCAGTAAGTTGAGCAGATATACTAGCAATCCGGGGAAGAATCACTGGATGGCTATTGTAAGAGTTTTAAGGTACTTAAAATATACCTTAAACTTTGGTTTGCATTATTCAAGATATCCAGCTGTATTAGAAGGATACAGTGATGCCAACTGGATATCAGATTCCAATGAAACAAAATCCACAAGTGGATATGTGTTTACATTAGGAGGAGTAGTTATTTCTTGGAAATCCTCTAAACAGACATGTATTGCCAGATCCATTATGGAATCTGAATTCATTGCTTTAGATAAAGCAGGAGAAGAAGCGGAGTGGCTTCGTAATTTTTTGGAGGATATTCCAAATTGGCCTAAACCTGTGCCACCAATTTGCATACACTGTGATAGTTAATCTGCAATTGGAACAGCACAAAGTAGTATGTATAATGGCAAGTCTAGACACATACGTCGCAGACACAATAATGTTAAAGAATTACTTTCTAGTGGAATTATCTCTATTGACTATGTGAAGTCAAAGGATAATATTGCGGATCCGTTAACGAAAGCTTTGACTAGAGAGAAAGTAAATATGTCATCGAGGGGAATGGGTCTTAAGCCTATGAACTAAAGAGTGGCCATAATGGAAACCCTACCTAGCTGACTGGAGATCCCAAGATCTAGGTTCAAAGGGAAAACCGAATTATGTAAATGCGACTCAGACAGAGCACTGTGGGGGGTTCAAACCCTCATATCCATTCCTATGATGAGAAGATAGTGGCACCTACAAAAAGGTTAGGTTAAGCTATCCTTTTAATGACTCTTATATCTTGGAAATCCAGGTGGGGGGTGCAGTAGGAACCTCTTAATAAAAAGTCACCTATGTGAGTAAGAAGTGGGCCGCTTCTATAAGAATTGTAAGGCTGAATTCTCTAAGAGTACTCATGAAAACCAGGAGTTGTTTAGGGCCAAAATGAACACAACAATGAGAACCTCAAAACAATGTTTGAGCAATACTGTGTGAAGTTCTATTGTCTTGGTTTACACTAAAGGTTGAACAGTTCAAGACATCATGTTCACTGGTTAACCAGTAAATCCGATAGTTCTCACTAGGGAAGGTTTAAGGCCATCGGTTACCTATCTCGATGCAGTGTCGTTCTAAAGAACTCTTTCTTGTGTCAGTGTTTCTTTGCGTATAGAGTCCAGTCAATTTTTTATTCATGTGGGGGATTGTTGGAATTGGGTTTTAAACCCATTGTGGAGAAGCAACTCTGACTCAATTTTCGAATTAGTTCTAAACTATATTTTGGTTAGGAACAAATTGATTCATGATCCTCTATTGGAATAGATGATCATGGTATATTCACATGTTTAAAACAAATGGAAGGTGAATGAGAAAATTGACGTTGAAGTTGGTGGTTCAACTTGAAGGGAAGAGAGAATCCCACATAGAAGAATAAAGTCAATGTTGTCTCCTTATAAGGCTTAGCCTTGAGCTAAGGGTTGGGCCTCTTGGGGATACTCATGTTTTGTAAGGAGGGAGGACCTAGGTTAGGTCCACCACGCGCACGCAACGCCCGCCCTGCCCTGTCCCGGTCCGTGGCCGTGGCTTGGGCTTGGGCCCATCAGGCTTTATTCTTTTTGGGACAAAAATATTTTAAATAAATAAATTTTATTTATTTTCTTTTCCAAAAGTTGTGACCTTTTAGCTAGCAGTTTTTTTTTTTGTGAAGAGTTGCACCCCCCAGTGAAAACTCTGTGTATAAAAACGAGTCAGTTTTCATAAAGAATTAATTTTTTCCCGAATTATTTTCTGTATTATTCTGTCTCAGAGTTTCCTGTGTCCTGAAAGAGTTATGTGCCATTGTTTTGGTTCGCCGGGTCTGAAGATTTGGAGTGCTCCTATTTTCAGAAGTGCTACCGTTGTATCCTGGGAGGCTTTTCGTCAAGAGACCGTCAGCACCGTTGCGGGACGAATAAAGTCTTAAAGACAGTGAATCAAATTCACGCATCGGTTCTCTATTGCTGTTTGTTTGATTTTGCTGTGAGTTAATTTTAATTGTTCTTGCTAATACTGTTTGTTTTGTGTAGTAAACTGATTTCTGCACAAGTATACACAGAGCCATCTTTTTTTATTCCAACAAATGATCGTTCAGGTCATCAAACGAGCCTGTCGGTTTCGCATCTGCGCCAGGGAAGACAGGATCTTTTGTACCTTCCGACTCTACGTTGGCTTCTTCACACTCTGTTGGCGAGCTTTCAGCATTTTGCTTTTCTGGGTTTTCCTTTCTTGGTGCCTTTGTCTGTTTTGGCATGGTACAGATGTCTCCCACGTTCTGATTTTTGGTAGAAACATCACCCTGTCGGTTCTTGTAGAGCAGTTTGGCGATGCCGTCCCTTCGAAGAAGAAGATCCTAGGGATACTTGCACGCAGCGATGATGATTGCCCGCTCCAGCAAGGCAAAGATGTTCTCGCTCGCCATATCTGCCGGCGGCAACATCTCTTTCTTGTTCACTCTCAAGAACGCTAGATGGGGGCTGCGTATTGCAAGGAAAAGAAAGTAAGCTATGCCTCAAAGACGACGAACTTGCAACTCACGGCTATAATCTATCACCACAGCTCTTTCCTCAACTACGCAGCCAGTCACTCATCAAGGCCCGGTATATATAGAGACCAGAAACCCTTGTTGTAGTTCTAATCCAGTTGTGATTTGGAATGTAAAACTAATTACCATACTATTGAGTGTGTCGTGAAAGCCTGCCAAATTGGTATGGACGCGTGAAGCCTAAGCTGTTACCAGTGTACGCAGATGTAATCTATGCAATTGATTCGGTTCGAAAGCCTAGTTTGCACAGTATCCCTTAGATGGTCGTGCCTCCCTTAGATTGTAATTTTTTTTTATTTTATAATTTCTTAGATTGTAATTATATTAGAAGAAACTACTTCTTTGCGGGCTTCTCTTAGGCTTAAAGAAGCATGCCATTACCGGTTATATATAGGACACTGATGCTTTTCATCCTCATCGTCATCATCAAGTCACAATCGCTTTGAAGAAATCCGACGAGGAGAGCTTCCCAAATCGATAGATGGAACCGTGATAAAGAACGCCTCCGTTCAACTACTGCATGTCAGCAACTCTCTCTCGAGTATGCACGTCAAGTCCTATGATTCTATTCACACCGACTGTTCGATGAAATGCCTAAGAGAAATGTAATGGACAATACTTATTTGATAGTCAAAAATCAAAATGAGCATTTACTAACCAATGAAGATATAATTTTGACTATTAACACCTAAAATCTCCTGAAAATGCTGATATAAACTTTCGGAATTGTAGAAAAGTGAAAAGATGGATGAAACCCAAAGAGTGATACTTTAAAAATAACTTAATCTTTACCTAAGCGACATACAAACCGATGAGGACTTAGTTTGAACTATTAATATAAATTTTCATATATGTGAAACTTGAAGGTTAATATCTCACATTTTTTTACCTGATTTTTGTCGAACTATATGCAATTCGACTAGGATTTTGATTTTAACACCTTAACTACACTCTAACTCACCAATGCAAATTTTGCTTCACAATTCAATCCAACCTATGGGTATTAACTTTAGTTACGTTACCTAACGCTCTACAACAAAAATCATGAACTCCTATGAATCTACAAAGAAACAATCAATGGCAAGAGAGACGCCCTTACATGCACAGTATAGGTAGTGATGCCTTGAATGTGTACCTGGTCATTCGACAGTTCAAGCACCAGTGCCCCGATGGTCAATTGTATCTTGAACTATGGCTAATTTGAGGATACAAGAGATTGTGATTCTGAACTACGTTTTTCATTGTAACGGATCATAAGCGAACATAATGTACATCACCATAGATATGAAGACGACTTATAATATTGATCTTAACTTGCTATAAGTATATTTCAAGATTTTATTATGTGGAAAGGCAACTCTTAACTTCTAGAAAGAGATGTCACAAAAACAAACTGTAGACGACTTAATATCATGTGATCTATTAAAAAAGGTGGTATTTTTCCTCTAGTTTGGATTGAAAGTAAACTAGGTGAAGGAAGAGAATCGGCCAATTTTCAACCACCCTGTGTGGGTGCATGCAAACTGGGGGGTGGGGGTGGGGGTGGCTAAGTATGTGCAAGTGTGTGTATGTCAACTGTGTGCATATTGCTCTGCATGTGTGGTGTGTGTGCGTGTGTACTACGTGTGCAGTGTGTGCCCGTTTGTTTTGCATGTGTGTGGTGTCTGTCCGTGGGTTCATGTGTTCGTGTGGATACTGTGTGCGTGTATCCACGTGTAAGAAGTGTGTGTGGTATGGTGTGCGTGACAATGTGTGCGTGTGGGTGAGTTACTGTGGTGTGGTGTGTATCAGTTTGTTTTGTGCAATGTGTGTGAAATGTGTACGCGTATGGACGAGTGGGCATGGAGTAAATGTATTAGATATGTGCAGGAGGGTGTGTGGTTATTCTGTGTGTGTGCGCCCGCTCGAGCGCGCGCGTGCACCAAACAAATAATTTGATAATGCTCCAAGGAGGTGAGACATGTAGCGCAGTCTGGTCAGTGCACGTTGATTGTGCGTTTGTGTCGTGCAAAGGTGTGAGTGTTAGGTTTCTAAGTAGATTTTAAAAGAAGAGAAGATGAACGCATAGAGACTTGGTTCGTTACAGAGGAGTTTGGAGTGGCTTGGGCAATCCTTTTGATCAGATGTAGCAAGAGATCATTGCGATGGATTCCGGTATTGAGCAAATGCGTAGCGTTAATGTAAGTGACCTTTCGATCCATCTAGTGTTTTTATATACAATGTATATGCTATAAGTTTTTGAGAAATCACTTTTTTCTCACAAATAAACTACTTTAGTGACATTTATCTATTTCTTAAGTGAAAGAACTGTTTATCAAATATGAAATGTTTTTAGCAGCGTTTATTTTCCGTTGAAAACTGGATCGGCATCTAAACGATTGTTTGTGAAATTTGGTTGAAATGCTTAGTGCAAAGTATAATGGTTGTTGAATTTGACATATTTTTAGACTTGAAATGTTTCGGAAGAATATTGAAGTAATTAGGATGTTTGACCATCAGTGGTTCAAGGAGTTGGTTTACGATGAACGAAATGGGCGGTGTTTGCTTGCTTGGTTCGTCACATATCTAATGGGAGAAACTAAGATTGCATGCCCTGGTCAACGGTGCTATGTACGTTGACATGAGAGCATTAGTATTCTAAGTGGTTGCCCTTGCTTCCACAGTGATGTTTATCCCAAGGTGGGATCCCGGGCCCAAGTCAGTGAGGCCATGTAAGCTGACTGCAATATACCGTTCGAGATGTGTAGGATTGAAATGGGAGGATGATAGTTTAATTACTCAATCATTCTTATCCCATCATATCTGTTTTAGTTATATGTCTTACTATGCTTTAAGCTATTGTGTTTTTATGGATTAAGATTTCCTTTTTTTGCTTTAAAGTATCATCTCTCGTTGAAGTTGTTACCTTGTACATTGGATTACTCTCTGACATGCTACGGTCCAATAGTTAGGTCATCGACTACATACTTAGCATGCGGACACTCATCCTTTATTTAACATTTCAAGTTTAAGTTTAATGTGATGGCAGCAATTGAGGCTTAGAAGTTTGGAAGTGGGTTTTCGGAGATTGTATTAGTTGACTTTGAGTTTTAGAGGTGTTATTGTAAGATGGATTGTAATGAAATTTGAAACGAGGTTTGTTTTTGGGGTTGTAAATGTTTTTAGTTTCCGCTACAATTCGTATTTATTTTAGTGAGTAAGGCCTGATAGTGCCCTTGGTGAAAGTCCAATGGGCCTACGGCAGGTCACTGACCTAACTCACAGGCCCAACTATTGATTCACGTTGTGGCATAGATGCCCTTATGTGTATCAGCTTTGCCTAGGATGATATGTTGCAGTTCTTTTTAGTAGTAAAGATATATTTGAGCCGATAACTGAGATACCGATTTGACATCCATAGAAAATGCTCATAAGCATGGCCAGTCATTAGTCATAGGTTTTATGTACTGGATAATGAAGTGGAAAATGTAAGTTTTTTTTTTGGGAAAAATAGGAGAATTTTATTTAACTCACAAAAGCTTGAGCCACACATCGTGGGTTGACTCTCCCATGAACATCGTTTTGTAGAAGGTTTAACAGAAAGATCGACTCGTGCTGCGAAAGCTGGTAAGCACGTTGCTGATCACCCGCCTTCTTTGCCAATTGATCCGCACAAAAAATTGTTTCCCTTGTAGATATGGGAAACATGGACCTGCTAAGAACGCTTAAGTAGTGCCCTGCAGTCAGTAATTAGAGTGTCAAACGAAGAGGCTGGGGGAGTTCATTTAATAAGTAATAAGACACACTTATGTCATCGATCTCAAGCAAAATTTTCCTATGATTTGAATTCCAAGCTAGCAGCAGCCCATCACGTACATCCCACCACTCAGCTGTGTTGCTATAAGGGGAATGAAGTTTCCTGGAGCATCCTGTGAGACACTCGCTATTGTCATCACGTAGAATATCAGCCCCGCCTGCCCAATTAGAGCATTTGCTTACGTTGTCGCCTATTTTAATTTTGATCCATCCTTCCAGAGGGGAAGCCATTTAATGTGTCATAAAGAGGCGCGAGGAGTAGTGGTGCTTGGTCAGTTCATGAAAAATAGGTAGTCTCTTGCCGCAGATCTGGCCTCCCTAATGATTTCTGCATGAGAAACAAAAGGGGTCTGGAGGATAGCAAGCTTGTTTCAATGTGCCAGATTGTGGAAAGATGGAAGCCGAATAATGTCGCCTAGGGAATGAGATGAGGTCCCGATGTGGTAAGAAGATCTAAAAGGGATCAACACCAGTAGTTGAGAGTAAAGTTTTGACAATGGGAGTAGGCCTGGTTGGGCGTCATTTCCTTCTAGATATTTTGAACATGAAGGAAACTTCATAAAGCGTGGTCTACGGTCTCGACATTTCCACAATTATGGGAGCAAAGATTATTTGGGAGCCACAGAAGCTTTAATCTGATAGGGAGGCAGAGTGGGCACAATTCTAAATTAATGTTTGAATCCTAGAGGGGAGTTGAAGGTGCCAAATCTAGGTCCAATCGGTGGAAGTTAAGTTGTCGATCATAGACATAGATTTGTATGCATAAGTGATTGTGCAGTCTCCTCTATCTAACGGCCAAACCAGAATGTTTGTAGCATCATGATGAATAGGGAAAGGAATGTCGAGGGTCTGGCTTAGATGGTGCGGAGGGATGAAGAAATGAAGGCGTTGGCGGTCCCTAGAGTCGACATTGATGACATCCCAAACTTTCAAAGTATGACCATCGCATGGGAGGGGTCTAGTAATCTGATTACTAAGATACCAGCAGGTAACCATTTATAATACCAAAAAGTGATATTTTCCCCATTTCCCACCTTCCAAAAAATAGTGTCCATCGGCAATTTTTAACAAAGACAAGCTGGTTCCAAAGTATAGATCCCGCCATTTTTCTTTTTTTGCAGTCCAGATGGAATCATGAGGGAAATATTTGTCTCTCTGATCACTTTGTCCAAAGAGTGTCCCTATGGGTCCATAGGTGCCAGGCTGGATTCATAAACATTACGAGGCTCATATTGTTTGTTTGCCTGAATCCAACCTCCCCCCACCGCAATTGCTTTAGGGTGGGCGACGGTGCTCCAATTTATACTGTGCCATTGGTGTTCAGTTCCGGAGTCTCCCAAAGAAAGTTTTACTTAGTTTGCTAATTTGGTTGGTAATAGTCTGGGGGAGCATGTACACTTGCATCGTGTAGATCGGGATGGAATTCAAGACCATCTTGACAAGGGTGGTCCTCCCAGCAAAGGAGAGAAAATTTGTATTTCAGGCGGCAAGTTTATGTCAAATTTTGTCTAGAATTGGAGAGAATTGTTCCTTTAAAACTCGACCATGAGCAAGGGGATTCCTAAATCAGCGTCAAATTTGTCGATAAACGAGATGGCGATAACGGATTTGAAAAAGAGGCAGATGTCATGTGTCGTATTTGAAGGAAAAAGGATTTTTAACTTTGTGACGTTGATGTGAAGATTCGCCTCAGTGTTAAAGGAATTTAAGATGTTCACGTGATGAAAATTTTCTTTTGTCGCTCTACCGAACAACAGAATGTCCGCAAACAGGAGATGCAAAGTATCTATTCCCAAGCGGGCCACTTTGATTGGCCTAATTTTCTTTGTATCCTCTGCTTGAATGAAATCACAAGATGACTCATTTAAGCATAAGATAAATGGGTACAGAGACAAGGGGTCTCTTCTCGAATGTCGCAGGAAGGTCTAAAAGTTTCTGACGATTTATCATGCCAGAGAATAGCGTACTTGGGGTTTGACAGACAGTTCATGATTCACTTGATGGTCACCCGCAAAAGACCACGTTTTTAGGGTATTAAAGTGAACTGCCAGTAGAGGTGGTCTTAAGCTTTTTCCAGATCAAGCTTGGCCATAAAAAGACCCTTATTTTCATCTTTTCTGAATACAATAAAGTATTTCATTTGTGGTGATTATGTTATTCACGACGCGCCTTCTTTTAGGAAACTTGTTTAATTTGGGTGGATTATGGTATTGATAATAGGTCAAAGCCTGTTGACCAGAATTTCAGAGATGATTTTATAACTAGTGTTGCAGAGGCTTATGGGGCGGAAATGAGAAACGACTTCCGAATGCTAGATTTTGGGGATCAGGGAGATATGATTTTTATTTATGTCCTCTGGAATTTTGTGAGAGTGAAAATAATTTCGGATGAACCTCGTGATATCAAATCCAAAAATTTCCCAGTATTGTTGAAAAAAATCCCGGATGTATAGCGTCAAGACTAGGTGGTTTGGGAGGTCCCAAGTTAAAAAGAGCATTTCACTGTCCTAGGGAATGTCACTGAGATGTTTAAAAGGAAAGGTTTACGTGTAACTAGCTGGACATTTGCAATCGTGGAGTGCCTCATTGTGAAGTTGGACATTAAAGATGTTTCTAAGGTGATTTTTAAACATATCCTTGATCTCAGTTTCGTGAGAAATCCAGTTGCTGTCATTTTTTTAAAGATGGTAGACGTTTTTTAGACGACAACAGTTTAAAGTAGAAGTGTGAAAGAAGCGAGTGTTCTGGGCACCCTCATAAACCTAGTGCATTTTAGCACGAAGCTTCTAGTAAATCGTGCTCTTGGGATACCAAGGTGTGGTATCTTTCTTTGAGCTCATCCTTAAGTTAAATCAGGAATGGGGAAGTGTTAAGGGCGAGACTTCTCAAGATGCCTACCAACAGGCCCAACAATTATTTTTTTGTCAGACAATGTCCCCAAAGGTGCAGTTTTTCCAATCCATTAGACATTCTGTAAGGATGTCTAATTTTGTTGGGAGATTTGTATTAGAATAGACTGTGGATCTCTAGGTTCTAGCGACAATCAGCTTAAGGGAAGGGTGCAGTTTCAAAATGGAAAGTGAAATGTTAACTTCGTCTGGGAGATGTAATATTTGAAGGAAGTAAAATGGGGTGGTGGTCTGAATAAGTACGCTGAAAGTGGATTAGCTGCACATTAGGGAATCGGTGGAGCCAAACCTCCGTGGCCACGACTTGGTCAAGCCTTTCTAAAAATTTGGTTCAGTCTATTTATCCAGCAGTTCAACCAGGTGTAGGGCTGGCCTTGGAAATGTAGTTCAATGATCTTAACCTTTTCAAGGAAGTGCGGAAAATCCCTAGTATGTTTTTGCATGAAAGGTCTACCCTCTCATTTCTCCAACTGACTAAAAAATTCATTAAATTTACCCATAAGAAGCCATGGTAAACTTATAAAGTATTGTATTCTAAGTTTGTCATTCTAAAGATGTTCATTAATATGATTTACAGGTAAAGCGTAAATAACTGACAATAGCCAAAAAGGAGAAAGACTAACCTGGACCACAACATAGTGTACTTGTGGAGATTCGTGCACATTGACATGTACCTTGTGTGGGTGCCACAGAAGCCATAAGCCTCCTTTATAGCCATTTCCATCGACGCGGTGGTTTCATTCAAAACCTAGAGTGTGTGCAATCCTCTCAGCTGTAGGTGAAGCGATATTGGTCTCCAGGAGGACTATCATTTCAGGTTTGTGGCAGTGGATGAGGTCTCAGATGTATAGTTCAGGGTTATGGAAGTTTTAGGTTTGCTAGCTCCATTACAGTTCCATGCTAAGAAATTCATAATTTTAGTATTAGGGAAGTTTCAGTTCTCATACATCATGGTGTGGATTTGAGGTTACAGGTTGATCTTTGTCCATCCCGGCCAAACATATTCGTCCCCCAATTTCATCTTAATTTTCTTGGCATGTAGAGAGAAGCTCGTTGGAGTTTTTCGACTTTGTGCAGCACATGGCGTTAATGGCTAAGGGTAGGTTATTGAGAAAAAGGATGTTAGTAAGAAACTTTTGATTTTGCTAGAAAACAATTATTGACTTTCAGAGCAATCTAGTTGAGATTGGTTCGTGGCATATGGATTCTATTAGAGTGGTTCGGTCGAGGCAGCGATGATATGTGCGTAGAATGGTTAGTCGTTGTACGGTACTACCAAATGAAAAGCTTGAAGGGGGGGGGGGTCACTAGTAATGGGGTTGTGTGGCTTATTTCTACAGGAAGTGGTGGGAAATTCAGATTGATAGAGGGAATCCTTGATAGGTGAATGACCCAAGGATGATGGGGCACCAAGGCTGGAAGGGGGACTTGGAGTGCCTCCATTAGGGGTGGCGTTCTAAGCTCAAATACTATGGACGAAAACAAGGGATGGAGTGGAACTGTGATGAACGCAACAGTGATGTTCATCTCAGGGATGTGTTGATGGTGAATTATGGAAATCAGAAGATGTGTAAGGGTGGGGTGGCCATGAGTTTAATGATGGAGAGCTTTGAGGGGGTTGCAGTTTTGAGAGGTGGCCTTTTGTCTTGTGGGTGACGGATTTTGAGTGTGACTCAAGGTGGGTGGACTTATGGCGAAGGAGTTGATGCGGTAGCATGGTGTTAGGGTAGCTGATGTAGAGGTGGTATTTAGGTTGAGCTTAGTTCATTAATGCAAGTAAAAGTTCCATTAAATAGTTGGTGTCCAGGGTGGAAAAAGGAGGTGGGAAGTGAATCTGATGTGGTTTGCCTAAAAGAGGTTTATCAGTTGAGTACGATAGCCGATTTGGCAAAGGCAAATCCATGAGGGAGGAGGAAAGCCAAAGTTTCGATTTCTCGAAAAAAGGTTTGTCGACGCCAGTTGGCTAAGGGTCGGTCAATCAAGTTAAGGGGATGCTGCGTGTTTTCAGTTGGGTTGGGGTCCTCAAAAGTCTGTGGTTTTCATTGATAACCCAATTTCTTTATCATGAAGAGGCGGTGGTGGAGCAACCGTTGCAGTATTTTCTAATTATTTTGGGAGTGGGCCCTCAGATTTAGAGAGAGACGGGGGTAAGGACCCAATTGACTTTCAGTTTTCTTCTCTGACGGTGAGATTCAGACGGGTAAGGGGTGGCTCGATCGTTACTGTTTTGGATCTCCGATTCAAGTTTGGAGATTTTTATGGGCCCGTAGTTTGAGTCTGCCCTCAGTGTTGAGTGATGATCATCTAATAGGGGTCATAATCGGTGTCGGTGACTAATCGCACTTTAATTTGATCACCGGCAAGAGCGTTTTTTAAGGGTACAGAGAGACTATATTCCGTTACCTCTAATTGCGTCGCTTATGGCCCTGTTGGTGCTTGGATTCAAGACCCCTAACGTTCCTTAGAATTTGTGCTCGATAGAGTAGTGGTTGCCATACATTGGTCAGAGATATGGCCATCTGAGTGCATCGTCTGCAAAGCGTATGTATGTTCCTGTATTGAATGCTTAGGATGTGTCGACCGATTTGGACTTGACAAATCAGCAGTTTGTTTGTGTCAATTTAGATGCGAATACAAGCGAATCGACCTCGTGTGATTGGAAGTTATGGAATTGATATGCAAAAGAATGCCCTCAATCCAGCCACTAGACCAGTCCCTCACTAAGTCCCACGGGGGCATCATCTCTCGGGAACCTAGATGGACTAGGCACAATGCCCTTAAAGACATGCTCCCATCTTAGAGTAACTCGGAGCTTATGATCCTTGCAGTCTTGATCACGATGAGTAACAAGAATCTGATAAGGTCATAGCTTAAGTGTGCCTAGTGCCATGGAAGTCGCCCAAGGTGGAGATATGGTTTCCAATAACTAAACCATCGAAGGTTGTGAGGAGTACATACTTGAGGACGATGAGTCAATGGTTGCGATGTGAAAGAGCTTCCTTCATGTGATGGACCTTTTTGATAAAATGAATCATTCTTAGTCGTGTGACTCCATGTCATAGTCTGGCTCACAAGTAGGATTATTCCTCCAGCCATATTTCTTATTATAATTTGGATGCGCGAGGGTTAGAGAGTTTATCGGAAGGTTCATGATGAGAGTGGTAAATCCATATGGAGGCAATGTTTTTTTGGAGATTATCTAGAACATTCTTTTGTTGGTGGATTTTTGTGGTCAGATACTGATAGAAAGTGGGATTAATAGGATGGTAGAGAATGGCCTCTTGAAGGGTGGGGTAAGTTTGTAGGGTTGTACCTCATCTAAACTATATATCACATAGTGACATTGATTCAGTGGGTGTTTACCGAACTGATCGATCAACTTCTCTGGTGAATTTTGGCTGCATTATGGAGACCGGGATTGGACGATTCGACAAGATCCTAGGTAGCACGGATATGGCTCACTGTGATTCCTGACCTAGATTCCATGGAAAACACCACTTTATTACTGTTGAAAAATAGTTTGAAAATTACGGTAAAAAATTAATGCCTTCAAAAAGAGAAGAGTGACCCCCGATAGGCCTCCAAGGAGGAACTATTTGGTGCTCAACTCAGAGCGCAACTATAGGATAAATTTATGAAAAAACCAAGAAAGCAAATGTATGCGTCTACTATTGCTTGTACGGTACATACCTAGGGGTACCCCGGTGTGTGTCGTTTAAAATGTCTACTTGTACATGTGTCTATGCGTGTTCATTTGTTATGAGTGTCTATGTTGCGTGGATGTTGTTTATTCTACATGTGTGCATGTGTCTATAAATGTGTCGAGTGTGTTTGTTGCGTGGGTGTATTTTGTGTGCGTGTGTTGTTTATTATGTATATTATGGAAGTGCTTTTTGTGTGTTGTGTGACTATATGTGGACGTTTTTTCTGTGCCTATATGTGGACGTTTGTTCTGTGCATGTGTGTCTTCTCCGTGTGTTTATGGGGATATGTGTCTGTGTGTGCGCATAGGGCGTGGGGTGTGTGTTGTATTGCTGTAATGATTAAGCAAATGTATGAATACATGTAATTCATATAAACCTAGAGTTACTCACGAGTATAGCCAATTTAAGGTACATGAATATGAGTTCAAGAAAATGCTACCCACAAAATTTCTGATAAGCTCAACGTGTACCCAGCAGATTTGTACCAGTGATGACTTACCGACAAGTGACCAGCAGGTACCTCTTTCCCAGATCTAGTGTAATTTTCTCAACCATATGGTTTTGTCCCATGTGATTCCAGCCAATCATTTTTCTTTGCTTCAATCCTTTTTGCACACGCATGTGTGTCTATATGGTTTTTGCATCTTTATAACTTCTCAGTATCTGCAAATTTTAATTTTTGACAACTTTTGTGAATAGGTATTGCATAAAGATAATTAGTTACGAACTAATTAAATTATAATTAAACTACTAAAATAAGATACATAAAATGGATGGCTAGATTGAACAGAGAGAGAGAGAGAGTGATAAACCATTGAAAAAGTCAAGAGAATTGTGGCAAAAAGAAGAATTGACTTGTGCAAAGTAATTCTCTTATGAATTTGAAAAAAGATAGTCTAGAGTCGTTAATTCAATTGAAAATTTTTTATTTTCAAATTCTATTTGAAATTTTAATAATTTTTATTTCTTGTAATTACTAATAGTGGATTTTATACACCATTATTTTAGATGGAAAAAAATTTAGCTGCTACCCCATTAGAAGAATCTCCCTCGTACCCCTTATATAGCGACAATCAATTAACTCTAAATGTCTTTATTGACTTTTATTTAGTGACGCTAAAAAAATGCCGTTAATAATTATCGTTGAAAGTGTTAAAAGAAAGGTCACTAAAAATTGTTCACACCCTATCCTGGTCACACCCTAGGGCCCACTAAGGGACCCACTTTGCGCGACACATCACCCAGTCAACGGTCAATTATTTAACGCCATCACCCGATTAGGGCGCATCTCCTTTTCGAGCGTTCACAGGCATCACCAATGCAGCGACATCAGCAGGTCAAACCGTTGGAGAAAAAGGACTCGACCTATGAAGGGGGTTGGCCACCCCTTTCTTGAGGGGGTCGGCCACCCCTTCTTATAGGGGGTCGGCCACCCCTTCTTCAAGGGGTCAGCCACCCCTTTGTCGAGGGGGGGGGGGGGGGGTCAGCCACCCTTTTGCCTTGCAAGGGTCATTCCTAAACCCCGCTGTCACTCATCCCGCTCTCTACAATGCTCGCTCAACACCAATTGTTCCGCGATGTTCGTCGCTGCGCCCTTGCGCCATACTCATGATGCGTGCCCCCAGCACCAAGTACTGTTCCACGACGTTCGTCCCTGCCCCCTTTTGCCATTCTCATAATGCGTGCCCCCAGCACCAAGTATTGCTCCCCGACCTTCATCGCCGCGCCCATGCGCCATTTCCATGACATGTGCCCTCGGCACCAAGTGTATCCTCGTGACGGTAGTCACCGCGCCCGTGCGCCATTGTCATGATTCGTGCCCCTGGCACCAAGTATTGTTCCGCGACGTTCGTTGCTGCGCCCTTATGCCATTCTCATGATGCGTGCCCCCGGCACCAAGTATTGTCTCGCGACCTTTGTCGCCTCGCCTATGCGCCACTTCCATAACATGTGCCCCGGCACTAAGTATTGCACCGCGACGTTCCTCGTCGCGCCAATGCGCCATTCTCATGACATGTGCCCCAGCACCAGGTATTATCTCCGCGACGTTCGTCGCCGCGTCCGTGCGCCACTTTCATAACACGTGCCCCCGCCACCTTACTCACTCCGCCGCGCCCATGCACCGTGCCACTAACACAGTCGTGCTCCTTGGATCTCTGTCACACTACCATGCTCCTTGCATCGTTCCATCGTTTCACCACACCATGCGTACCTTGACTTGGTCATGGAACATGCTTCGACCCACTCTCTAGAGTGTGCAGCATCACCAGGGGCTCCGAACCTCACTACGGGATGGGCTTGATGCCATTGCCGGCTTAATCAAACTACGGGATGGGCTTGATGGCATCGCTGGCTCAATCAAACTACGGGATGGGCTAGATGCCATCGCCGGCTCAATCAAACTATGGGATGGGCTCGATGCCATCGCCGGCTCAATCAAACTATGGGATGGTCTTAACGCCATCGCCGGCACAATCACCGGGGGCTCCGGCCCTCGCCGCGGGATGGGCTCGCAACACTGAAGCCATCGCCGACACAATCACTGGGGGCTCTGGCCCTCGCAGCTAGATGGGCTAGCAACACTGAAGCCATCACCGGCATAATTGCTGGGGGCTCTGGCCCTCACAGCGAGATGGGCTCACAACACTGAAGCCATCGCCGAAACAACCTTGAAGCCATCAACATCACACTCGCAGGGGGCTCCGATAGGTAGACTTCCCCGCAACGGACTCTAAGCACTGAGCGGTGACCATGCCCACTCATGTTGCTGTTGATCATCAACACCACCAGGGCAATGACCCCCGGGTCACTCCGGGACGGGAGCAGGTCCTCGGAGGGCATCGCGCCTAGTTCGCCTGGCAGTTGGCTACAGGGGCAACCCTCACCGCTGTCAGGTTCTCTGCGCGTCTTTTGACGCACCTCATGGGATTCAGTAAGGGCTTGGACTGGTGGCTGGGGCAACAGGCTACTCTGACCATGCTACCGTAGCATGATCAGTCTCCTCAAACAGGCAGAGAGATGTTGCAAGGGCAGGGCAGCACGAACATGGGGACCGGTAGTCCAACAAAGAATTAGTACTTTGGACCCCCCTAGCGATGTGCTGCTCCCAGGGGACGACCCATGTTAACTTATGACACATTCACATTTTTGCCTATAAATAGTGAACTTTGGAGCTTATTCAAGATCTTCTTCTCATTTTTGGACTTTTTACTTTCTCTCTCTAAAAAGACATTTTCTCTAGTATTCTAGTGAGAGAAACACATTTAGACTTCTGTTACTGAACCCTCGACACTGCATCCCTCGCACGGACTGTCGACCGTCGGTCCTGTTCATCGTCACCCTGCCTACGCAGCTCTGCCAGCCCTCTCGACCTGTCTGGGGAGCCTTGTTCCCAGCTCTTATGCCATTCTTGCTGTCTCCCACTTTGTCTACCTGGAAGCTGAATCAGACTGCATCCTTTGTGGCACCTCCGCGTAGCAGCGAACCCCTTTTCCTGATCAACATTTTGGCGACTCTGCTGGAGAGGTGAGCATTGTGTTGCACTTTGCTGCACTTAGGCATCATGCCTATACAACGACGAGTTACGAGGGCTACTAGCCAGAGCCTTATCCATCCCGTGCAAGAAGAGGACCACTCGGGCGAGCAAGAGGGGACTAGTGCCATGCGTCCCCAAGGCCATCCTGCATCTGATGTGCAAGTTGCAGTCAATGCGCCCATCCAGCAGTTCACTCCTACTATAGCCAGCATACAAGACTCGCAGGCCACTCTCATGATTGCCATGAGGGAGATGAAAAGATCCATGCAAGCCATGGCCTCACAACAAGTTATTCCACCGGTCCAGCCTGCAGGGCCTGGGCCATCCCCTGACGTCGCCTAGGCCCCAGTGTCATGACCACTACCGCCTCGACCTTCCAGACCTCTGGTGGTGGGGCTCGCGACATCCTCCCTGCCTATAGCTGGCACGCTGCATCCCGCGATGCCATTGTACAGACCGCAGCCGGACCTGGGGCTAGTGCTGCAGCAAGTCATCCCTGTTATTACACCTCAACATGTACCGCCCAGAAGTTCTTCTGAAACTCACGAATCCATTGAGATGGAGCCTAACCCCTACCTAATGGAGCAACATCAAACGACCGGCCAAGTGGTGGACATGTCTCACCCACCAGCCCACGCTGTCGCACACGTGCCTATGGCAACACCTGCCCTGTATCATCCTCATGCTCCTCCAACTTACCCAGTTGCGCCGTTAGGGAGCTCAGGGGCTCGCGGAGCCCCAGCCAGCCATCAGCCACTAGTCAACCAGGAGGAACCACTCTCTCATTATGTCTCTAAAGTCGACTTTTATGCACTCCTCCGCCGGCTATTACAGTAGTCTGCGCCCGGCTCCTCAACGCGGCTGACAAACCGCGCACCGTATGCCAACGAGATTGCCACCATACCATACCCGCTTAAATACAAGCAACCCGCTTTCGTGCTCTTTAACTGGAGTGAAGGCAATGCCCGTGAGCACTTGAAAAGATTCGTCAGCTCATTGGAACAATATGGCCCGGGCGATAGTTTGAAGCTGAGGGAGTTTCACAAGTCCCTCACGGACTTGGCATACACTTGGTATCATTAGATCCCCACAGGGACAGTCCATTCTTGGAATGAAATGGCCCAACTATTCTTGGACAAATTCCACTACGAAGCTGAACGCGTCACCATAGTGGACATCGCCAGCATACGCCAGAATCCCGGCGAAGACTTAACCAAATATATGCACCGTTTTTCACCTTAAATGCCTCGAGTGTACAGATTTCAGTAAAGACGAGACGTTGGTTCCCATATGCATCAAAAACATGAACGACATCTACCGGGTACACATCGAGAACTTGCAGTTAAAGTCTTGGGGACACCTCAAGGAAACGACCCGACGTACTTATGAGACGGTCGGCCCCGTCAAACCGTGGAAACCTCGCCCGCAGAATGCACTGCTGGCCTCGGTAAACATGCCCAGCATTCAGCGCAACAGAAACATCACCAACCACAACAACATCAACAACTACGCTGGCTTCAAGCGTCAGTTCCCAGATAGGGACCAACGCCCTGACAAAGGAAGACAACGAGAGGCTCCCCCTGCCTTTACATGCGATTTGTATACGGTGAAGGAACTCTTGACAAAATGGGTCGTCAATGACCGCAACTTCAGATCGCCACCTGTGCGGATCCCCATCACAGACGAAGAAAGAACCCGGCCCAGCCCAACTACTGTCCCTTCCATCAAGCCATTGCCATCCTCTCCAAAACTACAACGCACTGCGAACTACCTTTGCAAGGAAGGTCGCATCGGGCGACCTACAGTTACGGAAGAACAACGATGTACGGAAGGACCCTTACCGAGCCTTTCGTCCCTTAAGCTACTCCAAAGATCTTTCCTATGGTCACACCTTGTGTACCTTCTGCTCTTCAGCCAGCGTCCACAGTCGGATAGATGTCGAAAATCAAAAGCTTTTTTTGATGAAATGGGGTTTTCACCCGTGGCACAGACTTACCTCTCAAACTGTCTGATCAACTTCACCACAGGCCTCGGTCCTGAATGTTTTGCTTCCCAAGCCGAACTCAGACACCTCCCTTCTACCACATTTTTTTTCTCGGACGAGTACTCGCCACCAATTGAACACCACAACCGACCGTTATACCTCGAATGCACTATTAACGGCACAGGCTTTCGCCGCGTCTTGGTAGACTGCGGTGCCTCAATCAACATCATGCCTCTCATCACCTTGCAGCGAGCCAGCATCCTACCAAGGAAGATCATCCGTGACCCCATCAAGATTACTGGCTTCGGGCAAGGCCCCCAGTCCACCCTCGGCCACATCACTGTCAACCTCATGGTAGGAACTGTCTGTTGCGACACTACTTTTCATGTGATAGACAGCAAGTCCTCTTTCCAGCTCCTGCTTGGATGACCTTGGATTCATGTTAACAAGGTCGTCCCTTCAACGTACCACCAATGTGTAAAATTGGTGGCCGGTCCTGTAGGACACGAGGTAGCAATAACGATCCCATCAACCAGGGCACCTTTCGAATATGCCGAGTCTTACTTCGTCGAGGCCTCCTTCTTCACTGAGCTTGTCGCGGATGGTGAGAATGCCACTCACATCCATTCCACCAAATTGCCAGATTGGGATGAGCTGTGTAGGAACAAGCCTCCCAAGTCCAAGTCCAAATCCAAGAAAAGTAACAAAAACAAAGCATCAGCTTCGGCGCCACCACCTGCGGTCTTGACCAATTCTCCGCCTTCATCCCCCAAGTTCAAAAAGCACAAGTCTGAACCTACCTTCCAATGCATCGTCAAAGATGAAAAAAGTGATCTACCAGTTATGACGGTGTACGGGGGTCCCAGGTGGTTCGTCATCTGACCCCCTCGATCACGACCCGACCACGGAAATAGAATGGTGCTGTACGGCCGAGCATTGCCCGCCAGACCCCGAGCTTACCCCGAGCGCTGCCCCACCCTACTATGAAGATGGCCCTCGACCGCAGGCCGAAGATCTCGAAGAAATTAACCTGGCTGAACTGGGCGAGGAACCTCGACTGACATACATTGGTACAAAACTCACCCCGGGCCGAAGAGAGGAATTGGTTTCCCTCCTCCGCGAATATCGTGATGTATTGGCATGGAGTTACAACGAGATTCTTGGGTTGGATCCTACCTTGGTGATGCACCATCTCAACATTGCTACCGAATTCAGCCCTGTCAGACAACATCCACGGTCTTTCCGCCTCGAGCTCAAATTAAAGATCAAGCAAGAGATAGAGCGACTTCTACAAGCCGACTTTATCAAGCCAATTACTCATCCCATATGGCTGGCTAATGTTGTTCCTGTCCAGAAGAAGAGCGGCCAAGTCCGCGTTTGTATTGACTTCCGCGACTTGAACAAAGCGTGCCCCAAAGATGAGTTTTCACTGCCCAATATCGACATGCTTACGGAGGCAGCCGCCAGACACGAGACCCTGTCCTTCATGGATGGCTTCGCCGGCTATAACCAAATTTGAATGAATCCTGACGACTGTGCCAAGACAGCCTTTCAGACTCCAATGGGTAAGTTTTGTTGGAAGGTCATGCCTTTCGGTCTAAAAAATGCGGGTGCTACCTATCAGTGGGCCATGACCGCCATCTTCCATGACATGATACACCGTACTGTAGAGGACTACGTCGACGATCTTATCATCAAGTCCAAAAAGGAAAGTGATCATCTCACAGACCTTCGAGCAGTCTTCGATCGTTGTCGACAATACAGCATGCGGATGAATCCGTTGAAATGTGCCTTTGGAGTCTCCTCCGGCAAATTCCTTGGCTTTTTGGTCAGTCGACAGGGGATCGACGTTGACCCCTCTAAAGTTGCTTCTATCCAAGAAATGCCCCCGCCCAAGAGCGTCAGACAGTTGAAGAGCTTCCTCGGCAAGGTCTCTTATCTCTGCCGATTCATTTCTGCCTTGGCCGAACTTATCGCGCCCTTCCGGCACTTGACGCACAAAAATGTGCCGTGGAGTTGGGAGGCGCCCCAACAACAAGCATTCGAACAGATCAAGGCGGTCCTCATGTCACCACAGACCATGGGCATGCCTCGGCGGGGTATGCCACTCTTGCTTTACTTAACTTCCACCCCCAGGTCCGTGGGGGCCTTGTTAGCCCAAGAAGTGGACGGGGTGAAGTGTCCAGTTTATTACCTCAGCCGGTCGATCAGGCGACCTGAAGCCAACTATTCTGAGCTCGAGAAGCATTGCTTCGCCTTGGTCTACGCCTCGTAGAAGTTCAGGCACTACTTCTTGTTGCACCAAATCATGCTCGTCACCAAGGCTGATCCACTACAATACATGCTCACACACCCTGCCTTGTCTGGACGACTTACCCGTTGGTTATTGATGTTGGCCGAGTTTGGCCTATCCATTAGGAATCCTACAGCTCTGCGGAGCCAAGCACTTACAGACCTCCTGGCCTTCTTTCCGCGCCAACAGTATGAACCGACCTCAGATCAATTACCTGGGGAAGAGACGACCCTGATCTCCGACATAGATGAATTATGGACACTTGAGTTTGACGGCTCAGCCACTAGCAAAGGTCCTGATGGAGCTCCCCTCCGGCAAGGGGGCGCCGGTATAGTCCTTCGCAATCCACAGGGTGTTACCACATCCCTATCCTTCAAGCTTGCATTCCCGATATCCAACAATGAAGCTGAATATGAGGCCCTTGTCATCGGCCTCATGCTAGCTACCAGTATGGGGGCTAAATCATTATGCATAAAGGGGGACTCAAACTTGATCATGAAACAGGCTGACGGAGAGTTCGCGGTCAAAGAGCCAGCTTTGGCACCTTATCGATCCCTGGTACAACACTTGGAGGGAAGACTTGGCCATGTCCAATATGAACATCACAACAGGTGCCACAACCGACATGCGGACAGCTTGGCCATGATCGCATCAAAGATTGAATTTGATGGTGAACAGCAAATGCTAACCATCATCAGAAGGACCGCACCATGCACGGCATTGAATTTAGTCCCAAAAGACACTACTGCCGATGATTGGAGGCAGCTAATCGTCGACCAACTTAAGGCGCCATCTCTTGCGTCCACCTCCACCCTCACGGACTTCTTGATGTTGGGAGACGTCCTGTACAAACGATGTCCTGGAGGCACTCTGGCCAGATGCTTGGCCCGACGGAAGCAAAGCATAGCATAAACTACAGTTCGGCCATCAGAAAAGTTATGGCCTTGACGGCCCCCCTCTGTACCGTCGCCTCCAGCGCATGGGCCTCTTTTGGCCGTCCATGGCCAAGGACGCTTCGGATGTACAGCGGGATTGTTCAGAATGCATGTATGCGCCAGATAGCGCGGAAGCACTTGTCATTAACGTCGAGGGTGACTGGCGTCAGCCTTTCCTACAATACCTAACTCATGGGCTCCTACCACCGGACCGCGGCTCGGCACGATCTGTCAAGCCCCGATCGGTCAGATATTTTGTGACGGAAGGCAAATTATTTTGTAAAGGGTTTTTGGGGCGCACCCTACGATGCTTACAGGGTGCCTTGGCCATGGAAGTAATTAATGAAGTGCACAATGGTGCCTGTGGGGAGCATCAGGGATCGCATAAGCTGTACGCAGAATTGCTAAGGTTAGGGTACTATTGGCCAACCATGGAATCTGACTCCATCTCTCATGTCCGACATTGCCAACCCTGCCAGAGACATGCTGACAGAATGCACACCCCAACGTCTGATCTTCGTATGATCGTGGCCCCTTGGCCATTTCACTCTTGGGCTCTTGACCTTATCGGCCCCATACATCCGCCGTCGAAGGGCCTCATATGGATCATGGTCGCAACAAAGCATTTCACAAAGTGGGTCGAGGCCATACCTCTGCGAAAAGCCACGGGAGGCGCCATTGCCAATTTCTTGCGCGACCACATCATCTGTCGTTTCGGCATCCCTTGATGCATCATCTCCGACAACGGCACGCCATTCATCAACCGGGATGTTCGGACTCTCATGGAAGCGCACGACATCAATCACACCACATCAACCCCTTACTATCCGCAAGGCAACGGTCAAGCTGAAGCCTCCAACAAAACCCTGTTGCGTGTTTTGTCACGCATGGTTCATGACCAAGCGGCTCTTGGTCCGAAAAGCTGAGCCATGCCCTTTGGGCTTACAGAACTTCCAGACACACAACCACGAAGGCCACACCCTTCTCCCTTGTCTACGGGGATGAGTGTGTGGTACCAGCCGAGGTCGCGGTCGCCTCGGCCCGACTAGCCCTCAGCAGTGGCCTCGGGGAAGAGGAAACCAGAATGATGGCCCTTGAAGGCCTCGATGAAAAAAGAGCCAACGCCATGCGCCGAATGAAGAAACACCACGAACAACTTGTCAAAGCCTACGGGAAGACTGTCAAACCCCGCTCCTTCGTAGAGGGCGACCTTGTCCTCCGAGCCGCCAAGCATGTGCGGGCCAACCTGTCAGCCCCTAAATTCACACCCAACTGGGAGGGGCCACTTGAAGTGCATACGGCCAGAAGCAACGGCTCCTACCTCCTGCTCAACCCAGATGACGGACGGCTCACGGCCCCTGTCAACGGTCGCTACCTAAAGAAATACTATGCGTGACCAATTGCAGCTTGTTCCTCATGACCTCCCACACGCAGTTTAGAACACTTACACATCATTTTGTTGTATATACACGCATATCCTGACTTGTAACTCTTGTTGCTCATTACAAGTTCCTTTTATGAAACAACGTCTTAATCCGAGCACTATCCATATACAGTCTGTTCGCTACATATGTTTATGCTTAGCCTGCCCTTTTTTACTTACTCCTAGTCACTGAGTTGTTTGCCCTCGACGGGAAGGGGGAATACCAATGGACAACCATCAGACATAAGACATTCGACAATCGTAACAAAACAACAAGAGCGCTATGCACCCACAACAAACGCCAATAAGACAACACACAACCATGCTCATAACACCAACAAAAAAATATATATGTACATATAAAGTTTTTCGGCCACTATCGGGCGCTGTTTATACATCAATCCATCGCAAGCCCTACAGAAACCTAGATAACAACACTGCCACCGGATGAGAGCTAAACGCCATCCAGCCTCGAGCTCGGCCTGCCGCCTCAGACGCTCAGCCTCTCGAGCCTCCACATCAGCACGCCGCCTCTGCAGGTCACTCAGCCGTCTCTGTAGCTCGGTCAGCTGCCTCTCTATCTCCGCCACCTCCCTGTCGATCACGCCCAGCTCTCCGCTAATCTCTGACCGCTCCACCTCCAACCCTGTACGCCGCCTCTCGAGTAGCACCTCCTCCATCTGCACCAAGGCCATCCTCTCCCCCATGGCACTGCCCTCGCTCCTCGACCTCAAGAAATCAGCCATCCAATCCAACTGCAAGCCTAGAGAGGTGAACGGCGCAAACTCTCTCAGCGACCGCTCAATGAACGTTGTCGACCAACCCGTCACAGGAATACTCGCAAAGGGCAGTAGCCACTCTACGAACCCTGCATACACCCACATCTGCAAAACTGGGTTCTCTACAGTCACTCCCTCAAACGTCTGCGGGTACGCTGCCTTCAACAGCTCTAACCGGCGCACTGTCTCAGCGGGCAACTGGAGACTCTCCCACGATACGACGTCGGCCTGCCCACTCGACGATCCCCTACTCGCTTCACCAACCACTACACCGCTTCCTACCACCACAGGCCTCTCCAGCACTCCTCCCGCTGCCTGTGCACCGACAGTCATCGAGTGCATCGCCATCAATGTCGCCCCCGCCTCGACAGCCGACCCCGACGACGCGTCCTGCTGACGCTCCGCAACAGGCTGCACCGGAATCTCAGACTCCTGAGCCAGGGGTGCCACCGCAGGCTCCAACCCCACCGGGTCCTCCCGCTCAACCACCACAGCCTCCGCCTCTGTGCCTGTCCACCAGTAGCCACTGGCATCAAACATCAGCGACTCGTCGACCGCTCCACCATACACTTCCTCCACTCCCTCCTCAGCACCCGGCAGTGGGCTCACCCTGCCGCTCACACCAGCCCCCGACATATCAACCGCCTCCGGCTCACCCCCGCCTGCCGGCTCATCTACCTCAACCACCTCCTCTGCCTCGGCAGCCGCACCTGCATCACCGACTCTCTCCACCGTCTGCTCCTCATCCTCCTGTCAAAGGAACCGTCAGTACATCAACTCTTTTTATTATGACATTAATAACCAAGACTTAATCAAAAATAATAATAATATTATAATAGTAACAGCAAGTCTTACCTCAACCGCTGGCTCCTCCGATGCCTCCCGCGGCCTCTTCGACCCTGCCAGGCGTGAGCCCGAAGTGCCTGCACTCGCCTGACGAGCACTCTCCATCATACTTACCCGAAGCGCCAATTGCGGCCCCTGGCACCCACGATGACGGCATCGCCGGCTCTCTCCACGGTCCTCCACCGGAGCCTCATCCGACCCTCCTCGTCTGGATCTCTCTCAGAGCCCCCAGCAGCACTCCCCGACACTAGCACCAGCATGCCAGCCTACCTCGCAGCTGTCACCGATATCAGACTCAATGCCCGGTCACATGCGAACACGTCTACCAGACGACGTGTACCCGATGGCTGTGCCAACCACCCCGCCCAACTCGCACGCAGTCGCTCCCACCACTGTGCGTACCCCGCAGTCACTGCCCCGCTACCGCTACCCCCGGCCGTCTCCACTCTCCACTCTGTCATCCGGTGCCGGCCACTCACGGACTCTATCATACCACGTGTACCCAAACGCGGTTGTCACACTCCACGGGCTACGATATCCACACGGCGGCTCCAAGTCATAGCCAAATGCCAGCGACAACCGGTCTGGGCAATACCGGCCACGTAATACAGGTTCTCCGCGGGCTTCCCACCATCGTCCGTCATCACCGGAAGCCAACCCGAAAAGTAGGCCACCAAGAGCACAACATCCGCCGGCGCCAAGGCCCCCCTCCTGGTCAAGTCCCTCGTCATCTCCTGTCCATGCAACCAGGGGGTACTCCATACGATGCATGCATATCTCTGTACGGCCGCGCCAAGCACGCCTCACAAGAATCTATCAGCCGTGACAGCGGACAATCAGGCCTCTTGATGCCCGACCATGCAAACGCCCGTGATCCGCTACACCACACCGCCACCTCCTGTGACCTGCCCCCATGCGTCACCGTCCTCATCGTCGGTACCGGATGCTGGCGCGGGAATCCTACCGGACGATAATCCAGAAAGCACTCGTACAGGTACCTCTGCAGAAACATCCAGTCCACGTACGTCGCCACTTGGTACCGCCCATGCGACCGCTTCACGTCATTCACCAACTGATCCAGACGTGAATACAGGGTGCCCAGATACACAGGGGCCAGCCCGACGCGCTTCCCCTGCGCCATCCGAATCGCCAGGGGAATCACCCTCGGAGAAATGCCATCCTCCGGCGTCCCCTCAAACACAAACCTGCAAGCAAACAACAACTCATTACACGCGTGCCAAATAAAGTCACATAAGCACAAATACAATCTATGGAAAGTACGATACTCACCTCGACAAGAACATCGTCAGGAAGGCCACCATCTCATACCGCTCGTCCTTGTGATACGGCCCCATCACAAAGTGAGCAGCAGCGCCCAATCTCTGCCCCGACCTCGCCTGCGCTGTACCATAGAACAGTCGGAGCCACCCACCGTATGTTCCCTTCCGGTGCTGCTTCGTCTCCGCTAAAATATCCAGCAACTGCGTCTGCAACAAGCGCTCCTCACCACTGAGCCGCGTCACACGCGCGTCCAACTCTCCCTGCATCGGCAGCCCCGTCAGCATCATCACGTCCAGCAGCGTCGGCCCGATCTCTCCAAACTCAGTCACAAAGGTATGTGTCTGAGTGCTCCACCTCGACAGCAGCAGGGTCATCCCGGGCGTATCCCTATACAACTCCAGACCCCTCCCCGTAATGTCCACCGCCGGCAGCAACCCCAACCTCTGCAATAGCGCCTCCCACCGCGGCGTCTCCACCATGTGCTGACACCAGAAGTCCCACCCAGTTGGCATCGCGCCATGTCCCTTGAACACTATAGGTGCCCACGGTATATCCTCCCTCTCCACCAACAACCCCGGAACATATCTCGGCGACATCACAGGCGCCTCCTCCCAGCTCGGAGCACGCACATATGGTGACGGCGCCCGTGGCTCCTCTCCCATCGACGGACCACTCCACGGCACTGTAAAAGCTCCATCAGCCACCCGGATGGCAAGCTCCCTCCACAGCTCACGGTCAGGTACGGGTGGCACTACCCCCTTCACTCCCAGCAGTGTGTTCGTCTTGTCTGGATCCGGATCATACGATCTCACTCCACCATCATCAAAAGTCAAGGGCACTACCGTCTCACCACCCGGCGTAACTCTGGCCTCATCTGTCGGTGGCTCGGCCACTGGTTCTGTCGTCATGACCCGCGATGGTCGTGATGCGCTAGCCGCCGCACCCCGCGGCTTCGCCCACATCTTCTGCTTAACTTTTTCAGAATTGGCATCGGCTCGACGGCGCAGCCCTCGTTCCACCCAATGAAGCCGACAACCCCCGTGCGGCCAACCCCCTCCCCTTTCTCCCTTCCCTTCTCCTCCCTTCCTTCCCTTCTACCTCTTTCCCCGGACGAGGCCGACCCCCTTGCCTGGCTGACCCCCACGCCTGGCCGACCCCCCCTCGAACGGCCGACCCCTCCCCTTTCCTTTCTCTCTTCCCTCCTTCCTCTCTTCTTTCCCTCTCCCCCACCTGCGCCGACCCCCATCACTGGCCGACCCCTCGGCCAACACACTGTTTTTCCCCCCAAAACCCAACGACTCTATTTTTCGCACGAATTCGCCCTTTCGCACAACACACTATTTTTTTTACGTAACATTCCATTTTTGCCCCCCACTACCCGATCGCAAGCCACATCGTTTATGCGTGCGGCGTCCGCTCGGGTTACCCCTCCGCGCACACCACACGCAGGGGCTTATGTTCACACCCTATTCTGGTCACACCCCAGGGCCTGCTAAGGGACCCACTTTACGTGACACATCACCCAGTCAACGGTCAATTATTCAACGCCATCACCC